>CM077471.1:24981972-25191972 GCA_039654755.1 Calcarius lapponicus | reverse complement strand
GTTATTAGAATCATGAAATCATTTAGGTTGGGACAGACCTCTAAGACCATCAAGTCCAACCAGTAACCCAGCACTGCCAAGCCCACCACTAAACTATGTCTCCAGGTGCCACATCCATTTGTCCTTTAAATCCCTCCAGGAATACTGACTCCATCACTTCCTTGGGCAGCCTGTTCCAGTGCCTTACAACCCTTTCTGTGAAAAAATGTTTCCTAATGTCCAACCTAAACCTCCCCTGGCACAGCTTGAGGATATTTTCTCTAGTCCTATCACTTGTTACTTGGGACAAAAGACCAAAACCCACACATTGATTATATCTGAGATAACAGTCAGTGGATGTATCTCCCATTTATACATTTTTAGCATCCACAACTTTCCTTGTTATGGATTTCCATAGCTTACTAATGGCTTTTTTGTTTTAAGCCTACCACCAGCAAGCTTTATTTTGTTATTCCTACCTGTTACCCTGGGAGCAGCATTGACCATCAGCCACCTGTATTTCACATTTGAAATTTCCCAGCTTACTTAGTTATTTGCTGTGTACTTACCCTCTATATCATAAGCAGAAAAATATTACCAGATCAGGTAACCATGTCTAGAGTTGGCTTGTCATCTTACATTTTTTCTCTGGTTATACACAGCTGTTTGAGTTGCTGAGGAATGGAGAATCAACTCCAGTGACTCCAGTGGTATTTGTTGTGTGATTTTTGTTTGCATTCAGGACAAATGGCACTCTGGTCACATGAGCAGCAGGTATAAGAACGAAATGAAGAATAAAGCTTTCAGTTTCACAGTACAGACTGTAAACATCACGTGTTCAGTTCTTGATGCACTTAACACTGTGCTTGCTCTCCTGTCCTCTTGTTTTTTTCCTGGTACCTTAGGAGGGATTCTAAACTTCTTTAACTGAATTCCTGTTCAGCATACACTGGAGTTTTTGGTCATCTGGTTAAAAGAATCTGGCAACCACTACCTATTGGAAGGATTACATTTTTGAAAACTGCAATATCCCAGATACCTTGCTTTGTGTCACAATTACTGGTGTGCAGCAAACCAACTTCTGGATAACATGCTCGCACAGTCAGGTTGCATTCATGATTCTGTCAGGCTGGTTATTTCTTTTTCTGAAACTAAACAATCCTTATTAAACCAGCAATTGTCATCTGGTAAAATAAAATATCAAGTGATAGCTGACAATCCATTCATCTTTCCTCCATCATCCAGTCCCTCAAGGAATCCAGTATGAATGTGAGCTGCTCAAGACCTCTCATGTAGCAAGGAGGATCTGCAGGGCAGTGGAGTGCCATGTGTAGCCAAAGCTTACCCTGGACTGGCTTCTCTGGACATTTGGCTGGAGCAATATTAGGAGGACATGTGAAAAGTGACATCTCTTCCCACCACATCAGTACATGACAAATCTCAGTATTGCTTTCAGTAAATCCTTAAATATGCTGTTCAAATGGAATGCAGCTGGTTTAGTCAAGATAGGGAATGGAAATGGCTCAGAGGCTGCAATTGTCTTCCCAGTGTCCTTCTAGGAGAGAGGCAGCTGGACTGCCAACACTCTACATGGAGTCAGGACTGCATGATGCTGCCAGCCCAAGGGGAGAGAGTTTCCAGTACTTCAGTCCCCTTGTTTTCAAGCCTTTTGATCACTGTGTTTCTGTGAATTTCTTCAGGGTCTGCTGAGTGGCTGGCTCTGTTGGCAGAACACAGCTTCAGGCTCTTTGTCTCTTCCTGTGCAGCAGTGATACCTCCACTTGAGAAGATGCCTATGGCTGTGCCTGCTAGCACTCTCACAATCTCATGCTCTTGCTGTAATACTGTGAAGATTTGAGACTGGGCTATTTCTGGGCCAACAGGGTTCTCATCCTGGTGTTCACTCTTCCTTACTTAATGATTCTTCTTTGCACCGCATCCCTCACGTTTCTGCCAAGCAGATTCCGTTGCATTGACTTTCTTTCCAAAGCCTGCCCAGAAGGACAGCTTTCCTTCAGCCGGGACACAGAAAGGGCCTGTGTCTCTAGAACCATCAATATTTTTCTTGAGATGATAAATGAGCTGCCAATAAACGGAGGCAGCTGCCAGATCCATCTGAGAAACAGACCTTCAGACCGATTCATCCGTGCTTGGTTTATTCATGTGTCTGGAAACTTTTGGGATGCAAACAGAGGGCTAACCACTCTGAGGCAGCCACTTAGAATTAGATGGTGTAGATTGATGCAGTGGGATTTTATGTGCTGGTTCAGATACATTAGCTATTACTTTGTGCTCACCTATCTCAAACAAGAAAATGGCTTCATATTTATCATAGGGAACACCACAGAAAAAGAACAAAGCTTTCAAAACAACACCTAAATTGCCGTACTTGCTGTATCATTCAGTTTGTTTTTCTTCATCTCCTCTGGCCTTTCTTGCCTTTAATTCAAGGTTTTGCATAATCTGTGAAATTTTGTTGTCAGGAGTTTGCTAAGGAGATGAGGCATGGCTGATTACGTTGTGCCTGAAGGGATGGGAGCAGGTTTTGTGCTTCAGTGAGTAAGGTTTGTAGGGAGATCAGTCTGGTTTTGAACCAGATGACACAGCTGGGAAAAGCAGGCAGTCTCTGTTTAGGATGCTTTGCTGGGCAGCAGGCTCTTGTGTGTTTGATATACATTCACCCCAAAACTTCTGACCTTATTTTTTTTTGGTTTCTACCAACACGAGTTCTCAGCAGTATTAAGTTTGGGCAAGTTTGATAAGAACAGGCAGTTGAGCAAAGGAAAGGGACTCAAGAAATGCTTCTGCTGGGAGCAAGACTGGAAGAAGTGTAAATGTTACTGCACTCCAGAGGGTCTGTCTGGGCAAGTGACCACAAAAAGCTCCAGCAAGGGGAGAATTTCAGCGGCCACACCATCCATACTGCTGGAAAAACCCAGGTTAGGGATCTGCGTGATGCAGGACCTCCAGCTTTGCCTGCGAGGGGACTGGAGGAAGCCCCGAGGCAGGAGAACAGCGAGGAGGGCGCTCGGTGCTGCTCTGGGGAGCAGCATCCCGGTGCCTTTGCGCATCCCCGGTGTTGCTCTGGGGAGCAGCATCCCGGTGCCTTTGCGCATCTCCAGTGCCGCTCTCGGGAGCAGCATCCCGGTGCCTTTGCGCATCCCCGGGGCCGCTCTCGGGAGCAGCATCCCGGTGCCTTTGCGCATCCCCGGTGCCGCTCTCGGGAACAGCATCCCGGTACCTTTGTGCATCTCCGGTGCCGCTCTGGGGAGCAGCATCCCGGTGCCTTTGCGCATCTCCGGTGCCGCTCTGGGGAGCAGCATCCCGGTACCTTTGCGCATCCCCGGTGCCGCTCTGGGGAGCAGCATCCCGGTGCCTTTGCGCATCCCCGGTGCCGCTCTCGGGAGCAGCATCCCGGTGCCTTTGCGCATCTCCGGTGCCGCTCTGGGGAGCAGCATCCCGGTGCCTTTGCGCATCCCCGGGGCCGCGGCGCAGGCGGGGCTGGTCCAGCCCGAGCCCTGCCGCGCATCTCCCGCTTGCTGGAGCTCAAGTGCCCTCTTCTGGCACCGACCGTGCCGTCCCCCCCGTGGCAGCCGGCTAAGAGCAGGGCATGTGCTCCTGATGGTTGCTAAAATCAGGAACAAAGCAGGTTTTTTCTCGCTTTGCTTCCCCTGTGTGTCCGGACTGCCCCGGCGGTAGCGGTTGCAGGATATGAAGCATCCCTGTTGCAGCAGCCTGGCCAAGCCCAAGCTTTCCTGTGACACAGGGCTGTAAGGAGATTTGTGTTTGCATCCCTGATTAAATAGGGATACTTTTATTCTCTTTTGTCTTTTTTCCCCTGCCTTCTCTGTTGTAAATCTGTAACTATCTTGATTTACAGCAGCTGAGATTGGGGTGGCCTTTTCCTGCTCATGTTCTCTCTGTTGTACAAATCCTCTCTTGGCTATTCCTGACCTGTTGATGTCAATAGTTTTCACCGTGAATCCCAATGGGATCTAGATTTGACCTCTATTGACTACCAAGAGAGAGTTGGTCATGAAATGAGGGGCAAGGGGAATGTGCAGCAGCTGTCAGAGGAGTCCCCATCCTGTTGGAAAAGGAAAGTTTGGATACACTTGTTAATGTCAGTTCAAGGTTAGCAGTACACAGCACAGCAACTGCATCTGTCTGCAGAGGCACTTAGAATCAGCCTTAAGAAAAAGAAGTTTCCTGCACTGCTTTATCACATCAGTTACCATCAGAGGCCTTTGCATGTGCTTTGGATTTTTGTCTATGTTTAAGGAACATTTCAAGCCATAATTGATTATAGCTGAATTTGTGTTACAAAGTAGGGAACAGCAGGTCAGGACATTTATGCTATGAGACAAGGCTGAGCCTGATTCCCATTTAGATGCTTCACAGCAGAAGGGTGGTGGTTTTTTCCCCTGGTTACAAGCAGTGTCTCAGCTATCGAGCGCAACGCTGTATTAATAATTCTGTACTTATCGTAAGCCCTCTGAATGCAAATCCCTCACACGCGAGCTGGACTGGCATAAACCACTTTGGGAAGCACACGCACAATTTATACTGCCCTCCACTGCCTTCATGTGGAGTAAAAGGAGCTGGAGTCAAGATTGCCAGGTTTTGCAAAGTGCCGAGCTGAAAGTGAAAATCCAGCTTCTCCCTTCAAGGTGAAAAGGACAGAGGAGATCCTGGTGGTTTTGGTCTGCCTGAGGATCTTCCTGCAGTGATCCCTGCTCTGTTCTATGCACTTTTAAACTGTCATATGCTGACATTGTGTTTTCCTGATCATTTCACCATTAGTTTAGTAAGGTCTCAGAACTGAGGCTCAGGAAATGAGACTGCTAATAATGTGATTTTATTTAAACTTTGTGCCCATGTTTCTCCTCAGCTTTACTTCTCAGTGCTGGGTGCTTAGATGGAATTTAGGCAGAGATGGTCTGTGGCTGCAGATAAGTGCAGCACCCTTGCAGTGCTGTCAACCAAACCCAGGAGTGCAGGGACAGGTAAGACCATGTGCCAAGGAATGAGATGAGACAAACTAAGAGCTCCCAGCCAATACAAGCTGAGATATTAAAGCAGTTAATATGAACAGGCATAATTGAAGAACATAGACAATACTCATAATTTACCTGATGACTTCCAAAGTGATTACCTGAAATATGACATAAGGATAAAGTGAATATAGTCACTTTCTAATGTTTCACTTTAAGGCTTCTGCTCTGCATAGGAAAATTTACATGCGTGAGTGTATGCATAGCATACATTAGATATGCACATACAGCAGAACTTTTTTCCTTAAGTACATTCTCAAGATTCATGAAGGAAATGAATGATGACAGCAAGAGAAACTTGCAGGCCTGTCTTTGTGTGGGGAAGCTCCAAGCCAGTGAACAAAGATACCCCTCTATCAGGCCTCTGCAGACAGAGCTGGAACTGGAGCAGCCCACAGAAATGGTGCTGAAGAAGCTGGTACAATAACCAGGCAAAGCAAAGCAGAGCCTAACAGGATGACAGCACAAGGCACCAAAAATAGGTGGCTTTTGTATGACTATAATAGCACCACCTGCTTTCAGAACGTTAGTAATCCTGTAAATGTGTCCATTCCAGTGAATATCCTTCAGGGAGTTGACACAGAAATCCATAGAAACAAGGCACTGAGTCTGAGCAGAGAAAAGGGAGAGGAGCAGGGATGCGTGAGGAGGAGCTGCTGGCAGGGGAAAGGAGCAGCCTGGGATTGTGTGTGTGGGTGTGCAAGGGGTAGCAGAGAAGTTTGCATGCTCTTGAAGGGAAGAATTTGTTTCCTCCTCATCAAACCCCAGCCCCTGCTGCTTTCTTTGATTTTTCTCTAGCAGGCCCAATCTAGGCACTCAGTGATGATAAATAACCCAGTATCACAAGGTGACATGCACAGTGACACGATAATATGCAGAGAGAGAGAAGAACCCAGAGGGACATTGTTTCTGTCATTTGTTTCCCCAGTGTGCTCTGCACTCAGGCAGTTTGGGAGCCCCATCCCACGGCTCCATCCGCCCCTGGCCAGGGGAGCCAGGCAAACCTCGCTGGCACAGGCAGGCCCTGAAAACGCTGTGTTTTTCCTGTGAGATTTGTTTGCACTGACCTTGCTAGAATGCTTCAGCCCTGTTTTGATTGAGGGCCTTCTGGGACCTTGTGCATGACCCGAGGTGAAGGGGTCGCCCTGCATGTCACCATGTCACGATACCTGCTGTGACCGGGGGTGGTCACGCCACCTCCCTCCCTCCCTCCTCCTGCCCTCCCTGCCTTTCCCAGTCAGCAGCTTCCAGCTCTGCCATCCTGACAGGGTTTGTTTTTTTGGTTTTTTTTTTGTTGTTAACATTGCATTTCTGTGCCGTTTCCTGGATTTTGTCAAAGCAAACTGAGAGCAGAAGTGGTGTTGTGCTGACAGGAGCAGAGCATCAGCGGGGCTGAGCCCTGGGCTCCCCAAGCAGGGTGCTGTGCTTGGGCTCACAGAACAGCAAGTTGTCATTCTCTGTCGGACCCAAACAAGGAAAGAAAAAAAGGAACCTTTTACCAGAAGATTTTCTGGCGACTAGGGATGTTGAGACGTGGGGATATGACTCTGTTTGTGGCTCTGTGAAGTGCTTTGCAGCCTCGGTGCCTGTCCTTTCCTCTCCCAGTTTTTTTCTTGGATGAAAATGCAGGACAGGAGAAATGGCGTTGTCTAGACAATGACACAGTGCTAGGACACAGTCTAGTGAGATAAAAGGAAAATGGAACAGCCATACAGAGCAAAGTGATTTGCCTAAATCTGCACAACCAGATCTCCTGACTCCTTCACTCTCCTTCCTGTGGCTTCTCCTTAGGAGATGAAGTTGATTGATTGAAATTGCCCTTTTTACTGATTACCATTTTAATAATCTAACCAGTTATGTCAGAAATCCAGCGTGAGGGGTAGTTTTTTTTGATGCAATCTGTTTGTTACTTGCATTTCTCACAGGTGGGCACCAAAATCAGACTAGTTGGGTGCTCTTTTTATTTACATTTAGGTTTGTGTCCTTGTCATTCAGGTATAGTGTGGTGTTATTGCTGCAGCTGCATTCTCACATGACAAGGGAATATTCTTGTTACAAGGAAATGAAAATTAAAAACAAAAATGTCCCACTCTCCACCTATCCCAGGGGGGAAAAAACCCTGAACACAAAATCAACAAAAAGCCCAACAAACCAATCTTCAAAAATAAATCTTGATCTCATAGGTCTTGGGTAAAATCTCTTTGCATATGCGTGCATGCTTCATCTCCTTGGCAATTGTCATGCTGTGTACAATTCCTGTTTTTTGAGTGTGGGATGGGAACTATTGCTGTCTTCTGCTTTGACATTTCTGTCTCCTCACCGCCCTCTTTGCCTTTTGTTAGTTGCTTCTCCTGCCACATCTGACTGGTTTGCAGTGCTGATAGGGAGCCTTTGCCTTGGAGTTTTACATGACTTAGGCTTAACTGACCACCCCATTCCTTCGAGGTTTTAAATAGGTGAATAACAGCCCAGCTTCGTGCCCCAGGGTACTGATTCTTGATGGGTTTTCCCACATGCTGTCAACCTGAAAATAAATAATACCTGCAAGAAAAAGGGACTAAAATCATGCTAAATCTGCTCTTTTTGCTGAGAGCCAAACGGACTAGTGGCTGGAATGCAAGAAGAAAGGATATTCCTATTCCCTGCTCATTTGGCTGACAGCGTAATCACTCAGAGTAATAAATCTTCATTGGAAACTTGGATGAAAATGGAAAAGGAATGAGAGTGCTTTCAGAGAAGAAGCTGGGAGGGGGCTTTTGTCTCTGCTGAAGCACAGCCTCAGAGGGAGAGGAAAAGGGCTGCAGAAGCTCCTGCTGCTGGGTGCAGAATGGCCCTTAGTGCCCAGGGCTGTGCCCCTTGGCCTGTCCCCCTCAGCCCCAGGCATCCCCCCAGTCCTGACCTGTGCCCTCTGCTCCCTGTAGCCCCAGGTTTGGGGAGCAGGGGTGTCTGTCTGCCAAATGCACCTGAGCAGCATGAAGGGGCACAAATATGGGCCGGGAATAAATGGTGGAGAGCTAGAGCAGCTGGCTACCTGCTGTGCTTGCTCTGTAACCCTTCAGGAGCCAGCACTTTCCCTCAGCCTCATGAACAAACAAGGACAAAAAAAAAAGCAACCACAGAGCTGAAACATTTTATTTCCCCTGCTGGGCCTGCCAATTAACCCTGTCAGGAGCTGGAAACCCACAGTGGGCGCATCAGCAGACAAGGAGCTGCAGAGGGGGAGTGCTGCAGGAAGGCAGTGCAGGGATCCAGTCACCTCCCCACAGTCCTGGAAGAGCTGAGCTGTGGTGCAGGGACAGTTTGCAGGCACCTTCTGTCTTCAGGAACCGCTGCAGGGCAAACAGAGATGCTGAGCACCAGCTCCTGGTGGGATTCTGTCTCCTCACTCTCTGGCAGCTGTTTGTCTGTCTCTGAAATGCCACTGCTCTTGCTCATCCTCATCCTCCAGCTGTGTAATCTGTGCTGGCTTTGCAATATGTTTGGGGAGGTTGAAGGGGCTGGAAGGAAGACAGAGGCAGCAAACACTTTCCCCTCTCCCAGAGCTCCCTGTCTGTGACTCGCGCTGCTCCTGATCTGCCTTGGTGCTGGGATCTTTGTGTTTGGGCAAGCTGATTGCCTCTTCCTTTGCTCCAGGGAGTGGAAAGCTTGAGCTGGACTTACAGTAATGCTAACTGTGTGAGCTGGATGAAGCACAGGCCACACAGGATGTATTTTGTTTGTTCCCTTTGTCAGCTGCACCGGGGATGTGTAAAGAGCTGGGTCAACACGAGAGACAGTGAGCAGAGCAGGGCATCCTTCATGGTGAGGATGATGAGGTGGTGACTGTACATGGGGGATGTTTGGCACCTTGGTGCGAGTTTGTTGAAGTTACTTGGCTAATTTCCTCAAGCATCATCTGTTATGTTTCTACTGAAATCATCAAAGTGACACCAAAGATGAGATCTGTCCCACAGTCACCTCTGTAGCTTTTGGATCAATGCTGGCAACAAAGCATAGAGTCAGGCTTGGTGCTTAATTAGCATTGCTTTCATTCCTTTCTGCAGAAAGCAATCTTTCTTGCCACTTGTTACTTTCTTCAGAAATAAAAATCAGGCGCTACCCCAGCTGCTGTGGGACTGGCACAATGCTCCTGCACGTGGTCACAGGTGACACCAGCCCTCTGGTCTCCCTGGCCTCACACCTCATCCCACAGACTTCCCAGCCCCCTGATCCTCTCCCTGCTAATTGCCTTTGGGTGGTGGCCGTGAGGGGTGACACACAGCCCTTTGGGTGGTGGCCGTGAGGGGTGACACACAGCCCTTTGGATGGTGGCCGTGAGGGGTGACACACAGCCCTTTGGGTGGTGGCTGTGAGGGGTGACACACAGCCCTTTGGGTGGTGGCCGTGAGGGGTGACACACAGCCCTTTGGGTGGTGGCCGTGACGGGTGACACACAGCCCTTTGGGTGGTGGCCGTGAGGGGTGACACACAGCCCTTTGGGTGGTGGCCGTGACGGGTGACACACAGCCCTTTGGGTGGTGGCCGTGAGGGGTGACACACAGCCCTTTGGGTGGTGGCTGTGAGGGGTGACACACAGCCCTTTGGGTGGTGGCTGTGAGGAGCAGCACACGTGGAAAAAGAGGGGCTGCTTTGGAGCCGAGTGATGCACAGTTAATATTCTGACTCTCAGGCCATGAAATCAATCTTCCAGGTGAATTTGTGGTCTCTTGAATTCACTTTGGGCACGACGCACACCTCAAAAGGAATGGGCTGCAGCTCTTGACGTCAGTAAATGCTTTCTGCCCTGCAAAAGAGCACAGCTTGGATTTCATCTTGTTTTTACACCTTCACTTCTCCTTGTAAGGCTCATTGTCACCAACGGGTCTGGTGTCATCCAACTGTGGCAGTGAGACCAACACTCTGTGCTGCAGAAATTCCCAGAGCACAACACTCAGCAGCTGCCAAAGCTTTCTGCTGGCACCTGCTCAAGGCAAGAGAGAGAGAGAAATATCACTTTGTGTGCCTCCTTTCATTGCTGCCCATCAGGAGCCAGCAGGGACATCACTTTGCTCCTCTGCTTGAGAGACACACAGGTGAGATGAGTGAGGCAGACACCTTGAGCCTTTGCAGCCTTTTTCCCAGCCAGATTGTGGCTGCCCCATATCCCTGGAAGGCTGGCATAGAATGGCATTTTGCTGTGCTTTTCTTCTGCTGTTTCTCACCTGCCAAAGTCCTTCATTTAAATGTCACAAGTCTAATTATTTTGGGTATGAGAGCTGGCTATGGCTGCATTTGGGCAAACAACAAAAGGATTCTTTCAGCAAGGCGGGAAGGAAGATTAGATGTTTCTGGTGGTTATGGAGACAAATCTCCTCTCTCCAACTTTCTTTATGCAGCTTCAAATTCCCTTCGAATTCATGGGTGTTTGCTGTCTCCTTGTCTTTCCATCTAAACTGAGATAACAAATATACTAAATCCCTTCTTTATGGAAGAAATTCTGCAAGTTGAGAATATCAGCTCTTGTGCCTCTCCTTTTCCAGCCAGCTCAGCTCTGAGCAGTGGAGCAGACAGTCTGAATGACAAGAGGAGGCATCCTTAATCCAGATACTGCACAAAGTGCATGTGGGGGAAAGAGTGAATGTAGTGCTTGTCACAGCCCTGCAATGAACAGTGCAGGCTGCCTGGAAGGCACAGAGACAGTGCAGGAAGAACAATCTGCCGGTCCTTGCCTACCTGGGGCTAAACAGAGCCTTTTTCCAAAACTGCCAACCAGGGGAGGGTGTGTTTCTACCTGCCTGGTGCTGCTGTGGTGGGTGCTGTGCTGCCCTGGGGACCTGACATGGGCACACAGTGTGTGTAAAGTTCTCCGTCAAACAAGGTCATCCTTTCCCTGGTGATCCAACAAGCAGCAGGAGCAGGATTGTACCCAGCCTGCAAAGCTGGCTGTGAGGGCTTCCCCTTCCTCCTGCAGCAGCAAATTGTCAGGGTGACCTGAGAAAGGCATGGAGGCCTGTGTGCTGTGAGTGAGGTGTGCAGCTGCTTGTCCCTCTTCCCTCAAACCTGATGGGTCTCTTCTTCTCATTCTCTGCTGCTCATCTCACATTCTCCCCTGGTGCACAGGCTAAACAATGTTTGTGTGCTCTGGCTCTGCCCCATCCTCTCTTTTCAATGCTGTCAAGTTCTTCATTTCCTTGATTTTTGGCAGCAAGGAGCTCCCGAGATCACCAGTGTATGTGGGGAAGCCATCCCTGGGTGAGACTTCCATGAAAGGTCTAGTCCTGCCTGCTCTGGGCTCTCTATAGCACTGTATACTCTGCCAAAGCTTCAGCTTAACTGAACAGATATGAAACTGAATTAAACTGGGAGGTGTATAACTTCATCACCACAAAATGGCTTTACAATGCCTAGATATAGGATGAAGGAATATTTTGTTATATTTATTTTAATTGTGTTAGGGAAAAGATCTTTCCCTCCTAGGAAAGTGGTGGAGACAGTATAGAAATGGGAAATAAATGTTCTTTTCCAGGGCAGAGAATGTAGCCACACCAGACAGCTGGTATGCAGCAGAAAATTCAGGCAATGAAACTACCCAAACTTGTTTCCATGTCCCACTAGGATGAAATGCACAAAAACGTAATAAAAGGAATCATGATTTAGTAGTTAAGAGTGAATCAGATAAAAACCCTCTTTCTTCCTAGTGCTATTTGCTGCACAAGGCAGAATACATCGAGGTTAATTATATTTCCAAGTTGGTGCTCTTTAGGGATGGGCCAGTTTATTAGGAGAGGCTGGAATTGTTAAAGACAGATTTTCTATGCATCAAAACAGTTCATATGAGGCTCAAGGCTTGGCTGGTCTGACCTCAGGCAACACTATGCACTTTGATAAAGCTTTTAGTGGCAATAAAGTTTTACTGAATAGTGCTAAAGATGAATCAAACTGGGAGACATAAGGCAGAGGAAATTCTGAAGTGTTCACCCAGGTTTTGCAGTCAGGACATCAAGAACTTTCTGATCCAGAGGATGCATCAGGCTATCTTTAATAGCCACAGATCTGTTTGTGATTCCCAATTTAGTATCTAAATGTTAGTTACAGTGTTGACTCAAAGGTTAGGAATCTCTACAAACATAAAAATGTAAGATGATACAATAGCTTAAAAGGAAGTAAACCTTTTTCACTAGGTCATTCCGTAACTGAGGGCAAGAAATAAATGTATAAGCAATAAAAGGAACTATATTTTTTGACCAGTATTTTCTTGACCTCATATGGAAGGCTTGCTTGGTAAAATGAGCAACCAGGATTTGGAATCCCACTGGATGGCCAGTGCCTCTCACCTTGGACTACATCTTTGTGGGGACATTTTCCAGGTTCTGCATGCCCTGCAGTAGAGGAATGTGCATCACCCCCTTGTGACAAAATGTGCGACGCTGCTTCAAGAAATGTTGAGTAATTTGCAAAATGAGAAGAATCTTTTATGAATGTACATTTGGAAATGACTGGGAGCTGCTTTAATCAGGATAGTGGGGAGAGGTGGGGACTCTGATAGACTTGTGTGTGTTGCCCTAGGAATGGTAATGTTGGGATACATTGGTTAACTAATGGCAAAGTACAATGCCTGACATCCATTATTTTCCCTTTTTTTTTTCTTTTCTGATGTGGTCTTGCTTGCTGCTTTATCATTGAATTGTTTTAGGGAGAAAAGTTTTCCATCCTCTCTGGATATCTCCCTGGCTGCGAGACACATTTCTGTGCAAATCATTTTAGCTGCTTTCTAAATTTTGGGGAGTAAAAAGTTCTGACAGTGGAAGGGGGACACTGGTACCATTCTGCAGGTCCTGTGAGCCTGAGGTACTTGGTCTGGGGTAAGAAACATAATGGTTTGTTGGCTGTTGGGCTCAAGGAGATGGCATTCATAAAAATATTCAAAATGGAGTTCAGCTGCACAATTGTAGCACCCTGACAATGCTGCTAACATTTAACTTAGAGTAGCTAATAAAATGCTGTTACACATAGTTGGTGATTGATGGACTACCCCAAAAAGGGGCTGATAAGGAGTTCTCACCATGTACATAGTGTTCTGTTGTTCCTGGGCTGATGCAATGTGCATTGAAGTGAGGAACAAAATTATGATGAGCTGAACATTGAAAGATCAAACCTTTGTGAAGATTAGATTCTAAGTCTACACTGACTAAACCTTGCTTTTTATTGTCTCTGAAAGTTGTATAATCTCAGGGAAGAAGATAGGAATGGCTCTGAATTCCTATTTTTGTCCATTTTATGATTGCTTGCTCTGAACTGAGAGAAAAAATGAAACATGTTTCCTTGACTACCGCACTTGTGATGTCATCTGTGTTGTATTTTTTATTCCCTCTCTTTTAGGTTCCTTTCTGAACTCACCCCCTTTATAGCCTACAGTAGTCCTATAGGTTTTCCTGCTGCTCATTTCACTATTACAGCATGGATCACTTCTCTGTATCTAGGTCAGCCATGGCTGTGTAGTATATTTGCCAAAGCATTGTGCAGTGTGCTCTTAATGTCTGAACTATAGTACTCCAAAAGGTTACTTTCTACTGCTTTTATGAAGATGGAGGACAGTCTGGGAAGTTTTGTTTTTAAAATAAGTTGATTCTGTCTCTTTTTCAGTTTTAGGCTTGATCTCTGTAGCCTGCCCTGTGCTGCAGCGTGATCACTTGGCTACGCTGGCATAGGCAGGGGTAGAACTGCTGTGATAGCTCTCCCTCAAAACTGGCCTCTTACTGCCTTATCTCCTGACAGCTCTCAATCCCTGATCATCTGGAAAAGCCTTCCTTGAAACACATTTGGGTACCACTGGAATCAATCTTGAGGCAATGACAACAACTTCTCTCTAAGACTTGGCTTTTGTTTTGGACATTGTCATTTCTGTGCTCTGGGGCTGCTCATGTAACACAAGAGTGAAATTTCTAAGCAGGACTTGCCAGAAGTAACTCAGAAGTCACCCAGAACTGTAGCTGTAGCTCCTTTCCATCTGGCTCACACAAAGGTTACTGCATTCACTTGTAGCAAGGTCTTACCTGTGCTTAGGCTTTGCAGAGTATCAGCTATGCAGGTGTTTTTGCCAGCTAAAGACTTTGCTGTAGAGATGTAATAATAGATGCAGGTCCATTTTGCTGATTTTGGGGGTTATCTTTAGGCAACCTGAATGTGGTATTTTTTTCTTTCCCTTCACCTTGATTTCTTCCCTAGCTTAAAAATGTATTATATGGCTGTGCCACCTGGCTTCTGTGTGAAAAAAGGCTGCTGACTTCCTGCTGTGGCCATTTTAGCCTCCCCTTGCTAAAGTTGAAGGCAATTCCCATTTTGTCCTGAGGTCTTGCAAATAAATTGTATTGCTTTTGCATTTGTCAACATTAGGAGCTATTTGCTGCACCTTGTCCAAATTATCCGGCAAAGCTAAGGACCCTGTAGAATTTCTTTGCTTGCTTGCTCCTTCCCTCTCCATGTCCACTTCCCCAATTCTGTGTTGTCAGCAGGCTTAACCAGTTTGCAGTCAGCTTCTCGGAGCCATTTATATAAATTAGGCCTAGCAGGGGTTCTGAGGATCGTGTGGTGATGAACATTACTTTGCATTGGTTGACTTTAATTCTCTTTTGCCGTATGTTGACCCAGTTCTAGAGCAGATCTAAATTGTTGGGTGTTTCTTGGCCGTGTTTCTCACGTCCATTACACGGCCCCACTGGCAACCACAGGAACTCTGAAAACGACCTGGCTTGGAGTCATTTGCACAGCCTAAAACTGGAGCAGGAAGGGGCATATTCACTGACCTAATTCACTGGGCCTCATCGTTTAGGTCTCTTAATTAACAGTGACTCTGCTCTGCTGTTCTGTAGCCTGATCACTATCTGTTCTCATTTGCTACGCTAACTCCTTGCAAAATTTCTGCTGAATTTGCAGCTTTCTGTGGAGTATTTAGCCAGGCTGCCTAAATAAGCCACGATAAATTGCAGGGTGTACACCTTGCTCTTTGATTTACTCCCCTCTCCTTCCCAGCCAAGGAATCTTTTAAAAGTTTTTTGTCATCACTTCTCAACCTTAAAAAATTAAAGTGCTTGGATGGAGATCAAAAGCCTGTACTTGTCTTCAAGATACTTGGTAGTGACTCTGTGAGTAGCCAGAAATACTTTAGCCCGTGCTCTCTAGGATCCCATGTGCAGATCCATCTTTCCAGGACCAGCTCTCGGTGGTGGCAGCAGCCCATGGGCACCACTGGGCCCTCTGGAACCCTCTCAGGACTGGGAAGAATCCACAACCCCTCATTTCACCCCATCTGGTTTGTCAATGGGTTCAAGAAGGCTACAGGGAGCCTGGCACAAATTGACCTCTGCCTCTTGTTTCCCTGCCCAAAAGGAGAAAGATGATCATTAAAACGATTTCTTTTAGGGCTCATTTAGCCCATTGTTTGTAACGTGTGCTGTGGTGCTTCTGGCTGCTCCAAGCTGTATCTAGCAGAGCTCCCAGGAGAGAGAGAAAATCATGGATGTGCCCCCAGGTCTGCTAAATTTGACTGAGTTGATCATGTCTCTGTTTTTTACAGCTTGTCCAGGACTTTTAATGTTTTAACTTAATAGGAATGGACTGGTCCTATTCTCTCAGCTTCAGGGCCTTTACTCACTATCACTTTGGAGCAGCTGCATTTATTTGCTTCTGGGTTTAAGGGAGAGAAAACCCCTCTTGGAGCTCTCCATGGGATTGAATATTTCCATGTAAATTGTGTCTGAGGGCATTTTTTGGCCCAGTAATTTTAAGGACAGTATGCTGAAATTAGGCTGGCGTGATGTTTTTAGAAAGGCTTTTAGAAACTACAGCATCCTTCCATCCTGCTTCCCTGTTCCAGCTGTTGAGCAGGCAGGACAGTGAAGCAAGTGAGATCCCTGCTTTTTGACAGAGACAGCATTTTCTAGCCTATGGATGCCACAGCATCCAGCTACTGTTTGCCAGCCTGCCATGTCACCAGTACAGATTTGTAATCTCTGCACAACTCAAGCAAAGCAAGAGAGATGCGGAACTTATTTTGCTGCAGTGTTGGAGAAAACACCGTAGAATTGTGCTTTTGTCCATCCAGCATCTGAAAACAAGAACCTTACCTTTATTCTTCCAAGCAAAATGGTTCTTGTAGGTTCATTGCCTTCTCCAAGGCACCCCTGGATTGGCAAGGCAAGGCCTCCTCCTATCCCCCAAGACTGGGTTTCCAGTGAGACAATCAGCATGCTTCATTCCTCCAGGGAAAAGACAGCCAGGGTTGTATTTCTGTACACTGGGAGCCCCTTGAAAAGGTGAGGCCCCTTCTGTTAGTGCCATAATGGAAGTGAAGCCTAAAGAGAAGAAATGTGACCATTTCAGGGGCACAAAGTCATTGCGTTTCTGCTGTTACATTCTGGGAACAAAAATAGCAGGGACAGGTCCCAGCTGCCGGCCACAGCATGTTTGAAAAGGTTATCAAGACATTATAGCATGTAAACAGCAGAGCTATTAGCTCTGGGCTGTGAAAAGTTTCTAACCTTCACCGCGAAAACCTTAAATTATTTTTGAAGTGTTAATGAAAGTCAGCTCGCCAAAGATGGATGTGGAGCATGGAATTGCATTAGACAAATGGCAGGAACACTTTAATAGTTATTGCTTTGAGAGCCCCCCCTCTGAGAGAATCCAAGGGGGTTGGAGACCAGACACTTTCATGAGCCTTTTTTTCACAGGGGTAAACAATGTGTGGTTTATATCGAGCCATTTACAGAAGCACACAGACATTGTGGGTTTGTTTAGTACATGTCTGGGAATTTTCCTTACCTCCTTCAAAATCTTGGAAGTGCCCAGCAGCTCAAGGGTGTTTGGCATGGCTTTAAATCTCCATCTACCCTGTTCAGCAAGGGAGTCTCAGCCTGACCCTGCAGGTGATGGTATGAAGGTGCAGGCTGCCCTGCCATGGCACTGCCTCTGGAATGGCTGGGAAACAGCCACAGGCAGAGCCTGGGTGGCATTCAAACAAATTAGCAAACCCCCATCTAGTTCAGCAAGGGCAAAGTTCCTCCTGTGTCTTTATTTTATGTGTATGTGCTACTGAACAGATTGTATATGGAGGTATAGATATAGATATAGATATATCTATATATATTTACATATGCACCCTAGTGCATAGTACTTATCTGTGTCTATGCATATGTGTTTTGTGCAATTGTATATAATTCAATTACTTAATTGCTAATTAACTCTAATAGGCACTTGGAGAGAGAAAAGCTGCACAGAGTGTGCCCTTCATCCAGAAGTGCCTGTGTGAGCTGCCCCCTTTCAACTGCACATGCAGCCAGAGTTTGACACAGCAGCATTGCCCCCAGTCTGCCTCAAAGAGCACAAAATGCAGCCTAAAACACAGGTATTCCATGAGCAATGCTTAAGCTGGGACAGATGAGCCTCTAAAGATCAAGGTATCTTCACCTGTTACAAAGGTTCTCTTCTATCTTTACTCATATTGTGACTGTGTGCATATATTTTCCCAATTTAATTTCCATTAGGAAAGCTGGGTCTTGCTGAGGCTTTTTGATTCCATGAGGAATTTTTAAAAATGCTCACTTGGGCCACAGGGGTATTGTAAGTGCATAATTCTCTGCAGGACTGGAGCCAGGGGAGCCCTGTCTTGTGTTGGCACAACTGTGTTGTGCCCTGGAGTATGTGCTAATGTTTCATGTTAGAAGATCAAGAAAAGAGGTGAATGTGCAGACTGCATCTGTATTTAAACACTGTGAGCAGAGAGAGATTTCAGCTGAGTCTCCTGCACTGAGCAGCACCAGGCCTGGGTGAGGTTCATATCTCATTATTTGGGCTCCTTCTCTGAGATCCATTTGATGTTTTTTGTTTCTCTTACACAATTTTGCAGGTCGAGGCAATTTTATATGAAACACTTATCTTTCTTCCAGTCGCTTTTTATTGTCAGGTCAGATATTTCCCCTCTCCTCCCCTTTTTGCAACAAGGGGGAGAAACAACCCTTTCACCAGCTCCATAACCATTTCATGCATAATAACGTTTTAGGCTTTTATTACTCTGTTGAGACAAAGCAGGCTCTGATGAATTTCAATTCAGCACAGAATCGACCATGCCACAGTACCCAGTCATACAGAGAAGAAAACCTCTCTCCAATTCTGAAACAGGTTGAAAGACCAGCAACTGTGATTGTAATACCAGAGTCAATAAAGCTTAAAGCTCTGTCTGGCTTCCCCACTAAGAAAGGTGGAACAAAATCTTCCTACCCCCTACAAATCAATTTTGAAGCCACTGCACGGTGATGACGTTCATCAGCATTTTCATTGCATAAATGTGGACTCATTTCTGGGCTGAGTGTGTTCAGTTAAAGGGACCCCAGCAGCCCAGGCAGGCTTTGTAAATGAGTTAATTTCTGGCACTGTGTCTTCTCCTAATTCTTGCTTCAGTGTTTTTGAACCTTCACAGTTATGTGTTCCTCTTCATTATTTTGGTTTGTTTTAATTCTCTCCCCAGTTTCTCTGTGCTTGCAAGAAAAGCTTGAAGTGAAGGGAATGCACCAGTGAAGCTGGAATCTAGCACTGTCAGGTGTATTTGGGAGTATTTTAAATCTTTTTGAGTCTATTTTTAGGTCTGCATACAGTTGCATTATTAAGCTTTTCTCTCCAACTGTGAAGCCTACAATTGCATTTTTAAATGAATGCTGGGGAAATCTCAAGTAATCATACAGCTCCCAGAGCCCTGACTTCTACTGGGGATACCACAGACCTGAAAAAACCTGCAATTCTTTGTAAGCCTGGCTTCATAGAGACTTGAAGAAACCTGCAATTCTTTGTAAGCCTGGCTTCATAGCCTGGGAGGAAGAGGAGGTGGATGAGGTGGTAAATCTCTTTCAGATCTGCATGAGTGGCCACATTTCTGACCCAGGCTGGTGAGGTCCCAGCTTCACAGGTCCTCTCATGGACTCTGTCGCCAGCAGCTCCCACATCTCAGGCTGTCAGGACTCGTGGAGGGGGAGGTGGCTGGGGATAGGACCTCCAGCCAGGTCTGGGTCTTTCAGGACTCAAGGGATGAGGCAGAGGAATGGGAGAGGACAGTTATGGCTTTAGGCACCTTACTCATGTTTTTCATTTACCATTTAAGCAAAAGAAAAGGAGTGACTTTGGTTCTCAATGTAACTCCTCTAAATGTGTGGTGACTGCAGAAGAGACATTTTACTGATTCTCTGAATGGTGCAGTTTTTTATGGAGTGAGGATATGTCAACCAGCTGGGAGAAGCCACCTTGGCCTTCAGGCTCTCTTCTGCAGAGGACTTTTTCCAGCCCATACCTGGACTTTGTTCTACCCTTCAGTGATGGATGGTTTTGCATCCTTGCTGATCCCTCATATACTCTCACCGTTCCACTGCATTTTCCTTCTCTGCACCAGTTTGCCAGTGTGGCTCTGTGAAGTCAGATATGTGCAGAGCCTGCTTTGATCAGCCAGGCATTAAATGTACATCCAGGCTAAACAAAACCCTCCCTGTAATTAGACTTGGAATTGGAGGTTAAGGTAACATCCTTCTAAATAAAGTGGCATGGAAAACCTTTGTACAAGTGACACAGGCAGCCAGCAGCAACAGCTTTGAGTTTGATTTGCCTGGAAAGATTCCTAAAGCTACTTGGAGTATCACACAAGCTTCCAAGGAGAAAAACTGGGGGGAAATTCAGTGGAGGCTTCATATTTTTCTTTAGACAGCAGCTAAATAGAAACAGTTTTCTTAAAACATTTTCTTACTTCGAGCCTTTTTCCTGTGACATGCTACCATGGTTAGCATGGGATGAGTTCTCCTCCTCACCAATAGTTATGTAAAGAGTTCTCTGCCCCTTGGACCTCTCCTGAGAGTTGACTAATGTATTTCAGGAAATGTCATAGCACACTTCTGAGGCAAGGGATGATGCTTATTACTGTACTTAAAATAGATGAACTGAGGCAAAAGACGGGTGAAGGTTTTTAGAGGCATTTAAAATACAGATAAGTCTCTCCCAAGACTTTATAAAACACCTAGGGTTTGGACCTATTTTAATTCCAGCAGCGTCCTAGGAATTCTGATTGCTTTTTAACTGCTTGTGGAGGTTTTAGTTCTGTTTTTGCATCTAGCCCTAAGGAATCCATGGGACAACATTTTAGGTTCAAAAAACTCATGTGGGCAACCCAGACATCTGGGTCACGTATCTATTGCTTCATGTACTGTTGGATGCTAGGAAGCTTTCCTCTATTTTGTGCCAAGAAAAGGGGGGTGACAGGATGGTGTTCCTGAGACCAGGAATGCCCTCTGTTGCAAGGAAAAGTTGCTTTTCACGAAGCAAGCGCTTGATTCAGCACCTCATGCAGGCACCTTGTCAGTTCAAATTGAGCTTAGAGCATCTCAGCTAAGGAGAATTTGGCACCACCACGTCCTCTTCCAGTGCATCATTTCATGGTTACTGTTTGGAGTGGGGAGAGAAAGAGATTTTAAGAAATTAAATTAAAGGAATAATAAAATTACATAAAAGTTTCCTAAAGGGTTTAAATGTGCTCCTCTTGGCAATATAGCTTCATTTGCTGTATAATCCTTGCTTTACAGCTTTTGCAAGGGGTAAAATCTGTTCCGCAGGGTAAATTTTCCAGCCCACTTGTATCCAAACCTCTTGACTCTATTGACATTCATGTCTTCAATTCAAGCCCAAATTACAGTGGCATAAGCCTCCATTTAGTGATGGTGAAGCTAAAAAGACTTTGGGATTTGGTTTAGCTTAGCTGAAACACATCAAACCTTTTCCCAAATGATTAGTTCTGGAGCTACTCAGGAGAACATGGTTTCTTAAGGAGTGCTTATGTCACTGTGTTTTTATTAATATCAGAAATGCCTTAAGTCCCAACCCATCTCTTTTTGTGGTTTCCTTTTATCTTTGTTTTCTCTCATCAGCATGGATGTGCAAAGTAACTTTGCTAAATAGGAAACACGAGTGAATGTTTTCAGGCTTGGTAATTCTTGTGAGAAAAAAATAAATAAATAAATAAAAAGGAAAAAATGAGAATGAAGGAGCTGTTCTGATTATGAAGCCAAAGCAACCCTAGCAAAGGGTTGCTCCACTCCTGAACTTGTTTTTTGGCAGAGCCTGGTCCTCACACCTGGGCAAACCAACACTGCAACATTCAGAGAGGAAGGAAAATGGTTTGTGGGTTTGAACACTAGTGGTTGGTGCAGTGAACTAAATTTAGTGAGCTCTCAGAACGGCTGGTTCTCCCCTCCCAGCTTTTTGGCTGGAGTCAGACAGGTCTGAGCTGGCTTGGGTCAGCCTGAGGAATCGATGCTGCTCAAAGACAGAGTTGGTCTTTCAGCAAGAAGTGTTGCCACAGATCTGTTTACCAGTGTAATTTGTTCTGAAATGCTGGAGAACCCAATGAAACTGTGCTGCTGAAACACACACAGGGCTGGGAAGGGGCCTGAGGACAAATGTGGCTCAGCAGAGCCAGGCTGTGATTGTGTCATAATGGCATCACTACCAATATCATTTGGTCCCAGCCTTGAACCAGCAGCTTGTGATTTTGTGCAGTGCTAGTCCTGTTATCTTCATCCTTCCCTTTCCTATTTCTGGTACTACAATGCAGAATCCAAGACTTTGGAGGAACAGCCTGTGCTTGGCAGCATTTCACCATATTCCATGACCCCCACCTCCTTCCTTGGGATCACCAGGTATTACCAGCATGCATTAGAATCATTAAGGTATTAATATTTAACAGTATTAGAGCTGGAATCTAAAACACCACTGGGCTGCAGTGGGCAATAAATCATCATCAGCCTCTTTGTTTGTGTTTCCATAGAGAGACTGGAGCATCACGAAAACAAATTCCAAAACTTTCATTAGTTTTTATTTCATATGCTAGGGACTTGCCTGCATTGATGCAGTGGGAGATCCCCAATGCAATCAGAAAGCCTCACTGAGTCCAGGAGGGGGTGTGCTTACATGCCACCATAATCCAGAGGAAGCCTGGAGTGTTCCAGATATTACAGCAGCACTTGGTGTGTCTGTGTCTGCTGCTCTCTGTGGATAGAAGGGATGGCACAGCAGAAATTGCTCTGGAAAGTAATTATTAAACAGTTTCTGCTCATCCATCTGAACAGCACTGTTTACTCTAAGGCAGTCACAGTTGTGGGGCTAACTCAGGGACCTCCTCTGCCAGTGGTTAACCTTCCTGTCAAGCAGAGATTCCCTGGAAGCGTGGTGTCCTGCACACCTTTCCCATGGTGGGCACTCAGAGCTGCCTGTGTCACACTGCCCATCCAGCCTGGCTCTGTGTCTCAGTCCAGGATGTCTCACCCCATCTTCCCAGGAGAAGATGTGCTTCTCACACACAGGGAATTTGAAATCTGGGAGGTATCCTGGAGATGAAAAACACTTTGTGCCTTTCCCTGCTCTGTGGCAATGGCAGCTGTGACTTTGCTCTAATCGGAGCGGTTTTTTTCTGGCTGGCAGTGTGAAAGCACCAAGCTGTCTGTCTAGCCATCACTCCGAGCCTGGTTAAATTAATATTAGCTCTGAGAAATAGGTAATTATTTTCCTTGTTTATTTGGTTGCACCTATAATTATTGCTTTACCTGGTGGGAGCCATAAGCTGTTGTAATTATGCTTCGTTAAAATGCTGATTAATAACGGCTTGCTTCTGAAAGGTGTGCTGGGGGACCTACTTTTCCCTGTCCACACTTATTAATTGTAATGTAGATCTATGTACCTATCTATTAACTCTGAGCTAATATACATAGAAATTATGCTAAGATCATATTTCAGCACCTGACTTAGACTCAATAGCACTAGGAAGTCCAAAACTCAAGATATTTTTCCTGGACAAACAAAGACTCTTTCTGCCTGTGAATCTACTGCACATTTCCAAACACTTCTAGAAACAGCAAGGTGAAAGAAATTGTGTAAATATGCCCTACGTGAAGAGTAGTATTTCAGAGCTCCTAAACAATAACTTTTATGCTTATGAATTTCAGACTGCTCTAGAGAGGAAGGCAAATATTCTTTCCATTTTATACATTAGGAACACGAGTTTTGGAAAATGACCTACTGGAGTATATGATACATAGATTATATCTGTTTATTTATGAGTACAGGCTTTATTGTGGTTTAATTAGCCAAGCCTTACTGCTCAAGCTTCAGGCTGAGAAGCATGATTTCAGCTAAAACCTGACTTCACCAGCCACCTGGTAACTTCTGCAGTGTTATTTTAAGATACCTGCTCCTACCTTTTCATTCTCTTTTGTCCATGAGCTCTGTTATCAAGCTGGAGCATGACGTGAAAAACCTTGA
This sequence comes from Calcarius lapponicus, assembly GCA_039654755.1. Classification (NCBI taxonomy): domain Eukaryota; kingdom Metazoa; phylum Chordata; class Aves; order Passeriformes; family Fringillidae; genus Calcarius; species Calcarius lapponicus. The sequence continues at coordinate 25,168,618 of CM077471.1, read as the reverse complement.
ACCATCTTGATCAAAATATCACTTTCTCCTTTGAGGCAGACCCAGAATGTGCCTTTAATCATTTGATAGCAACTGTTCTTTATACAACAGAACAACAGTTAAAGTGTCACATAATTTGAATAATTGAATTTTGTCACCCGTATGCATATGTGCTGCAGAGAATGTCCTGCCTCAGTATCAGCTAAGCTAAATTGTACAGAGATTTAGGATATGTTTGGCTGGGGGGAGAGTTAAGGATAGGTATCCCTTATGCTATTGAGTGATTTGTTGACTCTGAGATTCAGTATTTTAAAAGAAATAATATAAATGTTTCTATGATATCACCCCCTTTCCTAAGGAAACTTGCCCTTGAGGTTTGAATCCTGCAAGGCTGGTAAGCATTCTGACTGTTGCCAACCAGAAATGAATATAGATTCTTTCTTTCTCTTTTTTAACACCTGTTCCATTGTGAAAATAATGCAGACAGACTTTGATCTGAGAATTCCTCGGTCCCAAAACAGTGAAGGAATTCATAGATAGGGTTCCCATTTGGGCCATTTCTAATAACATGCATTAATCAACTATACTGTTCAGAGATTTTTTTTGCATTGTCTGGTTTTCCTAAAGGTCTTCTTTCTCCTAATTTTTCTTGAGTGAATGGTAATAGCTCAACCCAACCAGTACAGTGTCCAGTCACAACCAAGCACCCTTCAATAATTATCCATTCTTTAGACTTCATATCAAAACCTGCAGCATATGAGGAGCCCTGTCTGCACAGAAAAAAAGGAGCTGTTGATGCCAATGAGTGTGTTAAGGATGATTGAGTGGGCGAGACCAGCCAGAGCTTAATATAAGTGAGGCAGAGATTCAGTCTATAAGTCCATGAGATTGAGTCTATACATCTTCATTAGTGCTTTATGCCTTAAAACATGGTCGTGGTTTCAAGAGTGAGCACTGTATTTGTGCATTAACTTTTTTCACCTCTGAACACCTTTTTTATACCTACTTTGCCTTGGCCAGAACTGATACTGGGATCATTTACTGGGCTCATGTAGACAGCGGTCCCAGCTCTTGTATGTTGCCTGTTCTTGACTTCAGTTAGGTTTGGCCATGCACTTACCTCATTACAGAGCCCATTCTGCTCATGGGTTGTCTCATTCAATGCAATCTTATTAACTGCAGTTGTATGGCAGATTTGATACAGGAGCTAGAAGTTAGGATTGGAGAGGGCAAAGGTTTCCTCCTGTCATAAATAATCCATTTTCCATCAGCTTGGTTGTGTTTTGATTCAAGTCCATTTGCTTTCAGGATTTCTATTTTTCCTCAGACCTGAAGAAAGGATACCACAGGTAGAACCAAGTGCCTTGTAGTGAGTGTTTTACCCTCAGCCTTTTCTAAGCATAGACTTAATTTTGTGACACCCAGAGCAGCGAAGCCCTCAGGTACCTCTGTGGTGGAAATGCTGATGGTTTCAGAGCCAGCTTTGTACCCAAGAGGAAATGGAGCTGAAGGGCCTGTGGTGGGGAGGTGTGGGGCAGTGTGTGCACATACTGGGAAGAAAAAAACTTTATTTTTAGATTTGGAACACTCTCTTCTTCCAGGTGTGAGCTGTACTGAACAGCTCAGCTCTGCGTAGAGGCTGCCTGAAGTAAATCAGTGATTTACCACCATTATTATGAAATGTCATCTTTGTCATAATTCTCTCATCTTGTCATGCTCATGGAAGATGATGGTTTGATTCCAGAGCTCTGGCACTACTTTGTGTTGTTTTGATCAGAAACTAGGTTTGAGCTGATCTAGAACTTAGAGAGAAGCAAATGAAGAGGAAGTTTGTGTTGAACTTGGACCTTGCTCATTTCCCAGTGGACTTAACCTCTAAAATAGTGCTGATGCATGATCTCAGCGAGCAGAGGGTGTGGCAGATATACCTTCAAAGCTTAATTTGGTGAATTCTGTAGTCAAGACAAAAATCCTGATGCCAGCAGTGAGGCATTCCCACCCACTGGAAGAAGGGGGTTTTCAGAAGTGGGAAGGATGGTATTAGATACATGGTAAACTTTGGGATTGCCAGGAGGTTTTGGGGTCAAATTGATGGATAATGTGCAAGAAACTGTGATGTAAGAGTGTGTCTGTTGAAGTCTTGCCATTTTTGTGTTTCCTGCATAAAGGGAAGGGTGGTGAGAAAGGGATCTTTTCATTTCCCTTTCTAAGAAAATGTTCATATCAGCCAGCACATCTAATTGCAGGCCAGCTGATGTCACTTGTGGGGCTGGCTTTACTTTTCCTATTAATCTCTTTAAAACTAGCAAAAGCCCTTCCACCTGCTCACTCAGCTTGGGAAGGATGTGGTGCTACTCACAATCATTTCCAGCTATGGTAAATTATTCAGAAAAATTGATACTGCACATTTTAAGGGGCTAGATTTTTCTGTTCCTTCTTGTCCCTCCTCCCCCCAACACTCCACCAAGGTTTTTTTAGGTTCTGATTATACAAATGAATCATGTAAGTGAGTGTTCCCTGCAATGCCACTAATTGATGGGATGCTATACAATTGCATTGCAATAACAAAACACTTTCAGCCTCTGAGAGATTAGTTGCATTGGCCTGGGATTAAGAAACCTTTGAAATCCTGAATCTAAATTACCATTCTTTTGACTGCTGTTTGTGACGCTAATTAGCTGTGTTAATTGGATGTTTTGATACTTGAAGAGCAGAGCAATCCAAATTTTTTCTCTTTGGTTTTTTGGGGTTTTTTTTGAAAGCCAAAATTATTAATGACTTTGGCAAGGGAGCCAGAGTTTATTTTAATGCTGTATACTTTAATATTCCCCTTTTTGTTTTAGGTTGGTATTTTTGTTGGTTTTAATGTTGCTATTATTTTTTTTAAGCACTCTGAGTGAGTAATCAGCGTAGGAGAGAATAGTAAATGTTTGAATGTGCTTTCCAACTGAGAGCTCTGATGCATCGCTGTCTCCAAATTATTGAACTGCTGGAGAGAAAATAGGTCCAAGCCAACATAATTTGTATTGTTGGAGAAGTGGGGCAATAAAGGGGGAAGAGTGTGAAACAGATGAAGAAAATTAATGTGAAGCCATTTAGATAGAGGAGCTTCCTTTATAATGGCATGGCAGGTGATCTAAAAGCAGCTCCAATTTACTTTCTCCTGGACTGTTGTGTACTCACTTGCTGTTCTTGTGTCAGGAGCCATTCTGGACCCAGAAAGGAATTTCTGTAAATAATCTCATGAGTGTTCAGGAAGGGTTAGAAATCCTTCACCTCATAGGACCAAAACTCAATATTTGCCTTCAACCACCCTTCCCATCTACATGACTTTATGGTCTCGATTCAGCTCCCACAGAGAGAACTTGGCAATGGCCTTCTCTTGTTTCTAAGTTTAAAAGTCAGACCCAACCGATAACAATGTAAATGAACTGGAGGAGCTGTGTCGTGCTTTTCTTTGAACCCAGGCCATGCTGGCTTGGTATTTTGGAGGCACAGACGTTTGTGGGCTGGGCCTCACAGTTCAGGTGTGAGGTGGTGGGGTCATATCCTGACCCTCGGGTGCCACCAGGGCTCCAGCCACCACCCAGGTCAGCTCTGAATGTCTCTTATGGAGGCATTTAAGGCATTTGCCTCTTTTCTCCTACCCTCTCACAGCCATATCTCACACAGAGGCACAGAATTCGCTCAGTTCTCAGTTACATTTTTTTGTTGTTGTTGTTGGGTTTTTAGTTTCAAAAGTGTTGTCTGAAGATTTGCATCCAGTTGGAGCACCATCTGGATGGGACAGGATGGAGAGACTCAGCTGCCTCTAAAAAAAAAAAAAAAAACCCTGGAAAACATTCCAAACCTTAATGTGTAATTACAGTGTGAAACAACAAAACCCGGGCTGCACCAGCTTCTTGGCAGCTCTGTGCTTTGGCCCTAAGGAAATTCCCCCTCCAGGGGGATCCAGGGAGTCAGCTCCTGGGTGAGCAAGAGGAGCGAGACATGGTAGGAAGCTGAAGGATTTGATCTCGAGGGCAGGGCTGTTTTTCTCATGGCTTTCAGTCTCCATCTGTCAGAGGATTCGTGTGCTGACACTGACAACTGCTTTGGAGGAAGCAGCACCTCCTGGCTGGGTGGCAGCCTGCTGGTGGGAGGGCAGAGGACAGGGCTGCAAGCGTGTGAGATGTCTCCAGGGGAGGCTGGAAGCCATGCAGAAGTGAAATGGAGCCAGGTCCAGACGTCTGCAGCCAAAACACTTCCAAGGCAGGATAAACAATACAACATTTCAGCTTTTCACCATGAAGAATAATCTGCATTTTGTTTCTAAACAGTTTCCTAAAAACAACACAATGCAGGAAGGGCATCAAAACTGTTCTGCAAATGTTGTGCTCACATAATTTATCTGCTTGAGAAACTCTTGATCTGTCTGGCCTTGCTAACCCCTTTTGATCCCAAAGGAAATCCCCCTAATAACATCAGTGTGATTCAAGGGGGTGTAATTGTCAACACCTTACAAAGACAGTCCAAGTTGCTCTTTCCCCAGCATCAGCGCAGACCAGGCATGGCCACACGTGCTAAAGCTGTGTAGGATCACAACTCTGAATGATTTTACAGCTCAGTTTGGGTTGCCCAGATGGCAGCTTGAGGGTCTGCAGTGTTTCAGAGGGCTCAACCCCTGCAGACATTGTGGCCCTTGCTTCTGACATTTGGTATTTTGGGTGAATGCATCACCTACAATTCACAAAGAAAGAAGCGACAGCATCTGAAACCTGGTCCTCCTTTGCTTGTCTGGAGAAATGTCCCGTTCAGGAATTGAAAATTATGCCCTACAGTGCACACATTTTCAATCAGACCTCGCTTTGCAAATGGTGCTACGTCTGAAATCCATGGAATGTGCTCGGTGCAAACATTTGCAAGCCTAGCTTTCTCCTGAGAAGAATATGCCTTCCTCCTAATTAAGGCTAGTCTACCCAGCTATTCCCACTGCTGGCTGCCAGCAATAATGCCCATTGTAGTGTGGGTGGAAAATATGCAGTTTTCAAATCTCATTTATTCCATATAGTATTAGATTCTCTCATGAACAGGCTGCTCATTCTCTGTGAAAAAAACAAGCCAAAATGCTCTGGGAACAGTGTGGTCTCTGCCCACACTTATGGATGAGATGAGGGGACATTTACCTCAGCATCCCTTCTCCTCTCCAGTCAAGCTCTACTGCTTCTGACTCCCACAGTCTGCACCTTTTTTCCTAATAGTTTCCCTACCCCTGGTCATCCCACCACATCTGATTTGGTGGATTATTTGACTGTGTGGGTTATCTGAGGATTTATTTTCCCAGGCTGGTACTCTTAAATGGCTGTGAATTATCTGATATGGGGATTATACACATGAACATAAAGTAGAGGCTGACATGGGGCATCCCAGCCCACCCTGAAATGCTGTCTGTACACATGATGATTATTAGCAACTCATTTCACAGTAGCCCCTTCCAGCCATCACCATTGATTCAAACTAATGATCTAAGAAGGAGTGTCACTGGCATTTCCTGGGGCCAGCCAGGCCCAGCAGTGGCTGAAGTTTTCATACAAAACCTCTGAATATCAGTTAGCACATCCATGTCTTTCACTGTTCCTTGGTGAGACTGGGATCATTTGGTGAGAAAGAAGGATCAGAACACCCAGCTTTAAAATTTCAAGTGATTGATTGTTACCCTGAGTGCCTGGCTAAGTCTTACACCTAACTGGTGTTTTGAAATGCTGCTTAATTTTTCCTCTAAGCCTTAATGTGCTAGAAGGAGTTGGCAGAGATTCCTGCTCAGACGGATCCAGAGGCTGGACTGCAACTGCAGTTGATTTGACTGATTTAAAAGGGGCACCAGGACTGCTAAAATATGGGATTCTAATAAGAGAAGATCCTTCACTAAGAAGCCATTCTTTCTGCTGTTTTATACCACTGCACTGGTGGTGGATGTCATAGGGATATTGCTGTTTTCTGGGAAAGCAGATGACAAAAGCTGTGTCATAACCTTAGCTCTGATTAGAGAAGAACACACACTTCAGGAACAGCCACAGAAGCTGTAGGCTGGGAATAATCAATAATTGCTCTTTTGGCAAATAGACGACCCTGTGGACTCACAGCAAAGATTTATGGAAGGCAATGTGTTTTTCTTATGAAAAAGAACAATAAGGGATTAAATGGCTGCTCCAGAACTGTCCTCAGTATATAACAGTGGCTGATTTACACTGAAATTCTGTCTTTTCCTTGTGGTCTAGTCACACTGAGTATGATGAAAGGCAGGCTGGAAGGACTGTGGGAAGAGTTTGTGTGCACCCTGTTATACAACAGGTCTGCTGGATCCCATTTTAAAGTATGTGCAGGCACATCAGCTGTTAATGAGGGAAAATTAACTCAGGGGCTGTAAAGAGGGGAATGGGTATTAGGCATAAGGTAGCAGAGAGCCCTCATGATGGGAGGCTGGACCTTTCTTCAGACCAAGAAGGGCACAGAAGGCTAAAAACAAGAAACTCTGCTCTGGAAACACTAAGCAGGTCCTTCTGCTAAAACTGGTGTGGTCTGAGAAGAAGGGAAGTTTCCAGTTTTCATTTGGTATTGAATTCCAAAGTTGGCTGTCCCAACAGATACAGCTGAGCAGGGGGAATCCCCTGGTGCTATTCCCCAGCTGAAAATGTTAGACAACCTATTTGCAGTGAGCACTGAAATGCTGTGACTTTTGAACCACAAAATGTGGATGACTTGAACACACACTAAAGTACTGAAGGTGGCTGAAAATGGCCAAAGCAGAAGCTTGTAAAATGTGAACAAATATTCATGGGCATTTGTTTGCATTATCCTCCCATCTCTGTGAAGAAGCCCTTTAAATTTCATTTTGAAATCCTCTGGCAGTGTGAATATCTGTGCTTTAATTCAGTTTGCTCTAGCTCCCAAGAAGCTCCATTTCCAATAGTGGTTTGAACTCCAAATCCTAGCCTGACTGATCTTGTCTCACCTGACAAGTCACAGCTGTTTTAGTACCTGCCTTGATGCCCCAAAATGTACCTGTCTGTACAGGGGTGTGACTTGCCCTTCTACTAAATGAAGCACTACAAACAATAACAGTAATAGTTTTCACTCAGAAAGAGCTTTATGGCCATCTCTGATTCCAGCCTCATGCTGGCTCTGTGCAGGATTTATTGGCCAGGATTTATTTCTTTGGTCCATGTTGAAAGGCCCAGATTTTCCTGTGTGAATTGGAGCCCCACCTGTGCTAAGGATGGCGCTGGTGCTCAGGGATGGAGTCTGAGACGCAGCACAAACAAAGTGGGGACAAAAAAGGGTTTAATGCTTTGATTTACAAGGGTTGGGAATAGAACACAGACAAAAATAATATTTGTCTGTGGGATCATGTGCCCTTTCACAAGAGGAGTCTCATGCTTCAGGCTGCAGTGGGAGCTCCTTTCAGACCTGGCAAAGCCTGATGTGGCAAAGGACAGGACAAGCTCTCCTGTTCCATCACCCCCCACACTTCCTGGTGAGTGAGACCACAGTGAGACTTGGCAAATAAACCACCTGTGAGCTGAACTGACCCTCATTTACACTCCTTCTACAGAAAAGTGGTGGATTATACGGTATCTCTGCTTCTTTCTGCATTGCCACACACACAGATAGAGCAACGTTTAATGTATTGTGGGGCTGACTCTGGTTAGCTGAGTGTGCTGTGAGCTGAGGTGAGGTGACACCAAGCATCTGAGATTTTCTGCCTCTCCACCCTGTGCACAGCCCTCTTTGGAAGCCAGGCCCTGTGTGACATGCCCAAGGTCACCTGGTGGCAATGGCAGGAACCAAACCTGATTTACCCAAGGGTTACTGACCTGTCCCAGCACTGCTTTCTGTTCTGAGGGTGATATCCTGACCAGAGATGGAAAAGAAATGTGTTCTCATCTATTTATTTATACCAACATAATCCAAAACATATTTAGCATGTGTATAACTTGAAATAGTAATGCTATTCCACACAGGAGTGTATTGATTTGCAGGGAAGGAATGGTACTGTCAGAATATGGAGCTTTTATCCCATGGACTTATTTTCTGCAAGATGTCAGGCTGTGTAATCCTGCAAAGCTATGAGCCTGGCTGCCATTGGAGAAGGCTGACAGTTTTTCAGTGTTTTTTTTAAGATCTACCATCCCCCATGAGCACTCGTTCTCTCTGTGTGTAGGTGGATTGATTGCTAGGTAGCTCAGTAAATAGGTTGGGAAAATAATACTTAATTGACTTGATATTACAGGTGACTTGAAGGAGTTGGGAAAACAATGTCAATTAAACAGTGCAAATATATATATATATGTATGTCTGAGGATAATGTTTTTAAGTGCTTTTGAAGGTAGAAACTCCTTTAATTTGAAATGCTATTCAGCTCAGTAACGTATTTAATTGTTTGTGTATGTGTGTGTAAGTGGTAAACGGAACTAAAGCTGTGGTTCAATCAATAGCTGTTCCATAAATCTCATCTGAAACAGAACCCATCCCAGCAGATGTTGATGGCTGAATTTCTAAGACAGAAAGAGACCTCTGTCAGATGTTACCTGTGATTCTGGACCTCTTGTGTGCTCAGATTTCTGTATGGAACAGCTCACAAATGAATACAGCAAAGTGTGCTCTCTAATACCAGAAGTGCTTCGGATCACTTCAGCTGATTGAATATTGCATGAGGCAGCTCCTGGGCATCTTTATAGCATTTCCTTAGAACTGCCTGGGCTGCACTAGAAACTCTGCAATCCAAATAACGTGGCAGGCTAGCTGTCCACAAAGCATCTATCATTTGCTCCTTACTAAATATGTATTTGTGTTAATTTAGCATTCATGGCATCCCATAACAGAGCAGGATCCCACTGTGCTAAGTGCTGTATGAACGCCGAGCCAAATCCGTGCCCTGCAGAGCCCGCAGCCCCAGCCTCCATTAGCACCACTGAAGATGCCTCTGCTGCTGACAGCAAACTAAGTGTGCCCATTTCTTTTCAGCAGAGTTTGTGCAGCAGCGTTGGCTCCCAGGTTTTGTTAGCAAATCACTCGTAAACGCACGCTCACTTGTTGTTTATCAGCCTTCGCCGAGTGCTCTGGACAAAAAATTACCGGCATCCAGCTTGTTAGAGAGCTGCTCACAGTTGACTCTTTGTTGTGTAATGGAGCAAAATAGTCATATGAGGTATCTGTTCTCCCATCTGCGCAGTGTTCGTTCCATTACAGACTTATTTTAGGCAGAATAATCAGGCTTTTTGCTCATCTTAATTGCCTGAGTTACAATACTGCTCAGGACTCCAGAGGAAACAGGAGCCCTATTGAGTGATGCCAGATACAAACAGTAAGAGAAAGACCATCCTTGCTGGGAAGCCTGTTCAATTTAGATGGACAAATGTATTATGGGAGAAGGAAAAGGCAGGTGCAAAGTGAGATAGGAAATAAATTGCACAGCTAAAACAGAACTATGTTTCATGCCTGCCAAGTCAGTGCCATTTCCTCCCAGCCACTGTCTGGAATTTGAAAACTCAGCTGCATCACTGAGGAATGCACTGTCTCTATGTATTATAATAATAACAAATAAATAAATAAAGACAAACTCCTAGTAAGCTAGCAAAAATAACATGAAACTTTCATTTGAGAACATAATGACCATTCAGATTTGTTAGCATTTCAGTTAACTCTACCTGTTAACTAAATTAGTGATGGAAGAACTAAAAAATAATGATTCCTTTGGTAGTTCTAGGACCAATTGTTCCCCATAACTCATGGAGGGCCTGAACCCTTCTGTGATTTTAAAAGATTTCTTCACCTCTGGCCCTGCTACTGCCTTTTCTTTTTTGCGGCTTTCAGAAGGAGGTGAAAGGCCTGACATGAGAACAAATGCATCTCTAAGAGGTCCCTCAGACAGTATCCATATATAATTATGCATGTTTAGATTAAACATATATTTTTTGGGGATGCATACCTGATTAATCAATGTTTTTCATAACACCTGAGTTTCTGTCACCTCCAGGAGCACAACACATTCTTTACAAAAGCATCAGCTCTTTTGTGGAAATCAAAATAGCAAGTAGCATTTTCCCAGCAGACCACACAGTGATGAGTTGCATTTGCCCATTGCTTATTAAATGGTAAAGCTTCAAGCTGGCCCAAGTTATCCCACCTGCTCCTTGGTATAAATCAACACTGCAATAAGCTACTCTCACACTGATAAAAAAATGTCCCCGCTTCTGAGGCCTCTCTGAATGGAAGTATTGGCTCTGAAAATGGCTGGTTACAATCAGATTGAGTGAAAATTGGAGTATAATAAAATACTGAAATTACATCTTCCTTGCTTCCTTTTATGCATGTCAGGAGCGAGTCAACACACTGCATTTGCTGGGTGCTTTTCCTGTCTCTGTCAGCACAGTGATATGTTAGAGAGATGAGGACACAGAGATTTTTAGCTTCTATGCAGTATAAAGCCACTGAAATAGCACAAGAAATGTTTCCCTGAGTGCCTACACCAAGCAGGAGAAATAAATACCAGTTAAAATTGTTCCAAGGGCCATTGCCTTTGTATATCCCCCAGGGTAAACCAAATGTTTTCTTGGGTTCAAAATATCTGCAAAACATCTTTCTGCTCTCTTTATTTTGTATTCCGGTAGAAACCAGAAGTAAGAATATCCATAAATATCTAATAAAACATCACCTGTGCCCCTAGAGAAGTGGGACATTGCGCAGTTGCCTTTTTGGGAGTTTCCATGAATCCAAAACCTCAAGAGAAGACCATCCTTTATTTTCCCCAGACCCCTCCAAATTAAGTTTATGCTTGCTGGAGTAACCATCTCTCTTTCATGAAGTCATAAGATATTGAAATAATTCACTGCTTTTTGGTTCTTTTGGGGTTTTTTGTCTTTTTGGGTTTTTTTTAATTCATACATCCTTGGATTACATCATGCGTCATAGCTAAAGCTGACATTATTGTTCAGTGTTCTGGCAGATACCTCTCTTAGCCAAATTGTGATGCAGATGTGATGATCTTTTTCCTCCCTGAACTTCTCATGCAGACTTATTGCTTGTCATTCTCATCTTAAAGGGGTTTTACTTTGTGTGAATGTATGCTGCTAAGTGATTAGTCATGTTTTTATGCAGAGGTAGCCCCTTATTAGTCATGAGTAAAACATTTTGGATCACTTGAGAAAAGAAGTATTAGTGCTTTTTGTAAGATTAAGTCAGTTCATGTTTTTCTTGGAGGAGAAAGGGTGTAAAATATTTGGTGTGGAATTTCAAAAATTGCTATGAAATTTAGAGGCATCACCTGACTGAGAGGAAAACATGTCTAAATCCCTGTACCAAATCCTGTAACACTCTGTTGTTAGGCTATTGAGAGACTTGTTTAAGCCCAAAGATAAAAGGCACCTAAGTGAAGAAACTTAAAAATTAGAGAAACTTTTATCAGACAAAATATGAGGGGGTTTTTTCCTTGTTTATTTTTGGGTTTATACAGCTGTTTTTCTAAAATCACTATTTAGGTAATGTTCTACCATTGGCATTTCTTAAAAGAGTTTACTGTCTCTTTCCCTCCAAACTTTTCTTGTTTTTGGCACATCTGTCTCTCTTTTACAAAAGAAATAATGTTTTGACCTTCTACCTAAGGGGTTAGACACCAAGAGCTGGACACCAAGAGGAGCAGCTCAGGTCTGTCCATTGGTGGCCTCCCACTTAGAGCAGATTTTATTTAGCCAGTAAATTTCTGGATGCAGTATCAAAAAGTGGGAATTGTCTTGAAGGGTTCTCCCAGTCTGTCCCAGTGTGGCAGGGATGTGTCCTGAGGGCTCTGCTGACCATCCTGATTTATGCATTCACTCTGAGACATTTACCCACGCATTGCACAAAAATTTAAACAGAGCTTCACTTTGTCTCTCATTCACTCCTGATCTACTGTAAGCACAAAACACTGAGCAAGAGGTGCATTTCCTCTTCCTTTTGGATTCACAGCTCTTTGTGCATCATAGCTGCAGACAGGCAGGAGCATGAGTGGGGAGTTTCTGACCATATTTTTGGTCAGAAACTGCAGTGGACATTCTCTGCAGTTGTGCTTTTCTTCTCTGTGATTAGAATTAATTATTGCTGCTTCCCCTCTGCAGTGTGAAAGAGAGGAAAGCTGAAGGTATCTGTCAGTGGTGATTGAAAACAAAATGAGAAAACATGGAAAAGAGGACAGAATTGGCTTCAGAGGCCAATGGATGTTGAGTGAATAGTTGTGCTACTTGCTAAAGAAGTTTCTGTCAGTTCTGTATGTCCCCCTCCCCCTGAATTCAATAACACATCAAGCAGTCAGTCCCCTGAGCTGCACAGTGTGCACACAGCATGGAGATAAAAGCAGATAAGAAACTACTTTTGCATGGAAAGTAAATGTCTCCACATAGGACGTTTTTGATATATTTGTAAATTCAATCCCATTTGCTTACTTTATTTATTTATTTATTTATGTATTTACTTTGTATTTTTACTTTTGGTATGTATTAGTTTTCCTTTTTCCCAGATTGCTTCAGCATGCCGTACAGCACAGTGCCACTTGTGTCCCAGTGAGCTGCTATTTCCATATAAAAAGTAGAGTGTTTTACAGTCAAGCAGATATTTTTAACACTGGGGAATTTAAACTGCACCATGTATTTGTAGAGGCTGCTCAGTGCAAGCGCTTCCACTTGAGAAGATCAAACAAATTGGAGAAATGTTCAGAAAAAAAATGAAAGAGAGGAAGGATGCAATTCAGTGAAAGCAAAGCAGGAATTTATACACAAGCAGGAGGAATTGGCTCTATGGATTGAGGCAGGAGGCAAACTAGTGATGAAAAGGATTTGGGAACCATCACCAGCATGAAATAAATTCTGTTGTGGGGGGAAACCAGCATTTTCTCATGGAAATAGGTGCTGCAATGAGCCCTCTGCTTCCCTCAGCATTTGTGAGGTCACAGCCAGGGCACAGAGGTTAGTTCTGACTGTGGATTTTATTTTTTTTTTTTATCGTCACCCCCAAAAATGTGGGTCAGGAGGAGAATAACTGCAGAAACAATTGGAGATCTGGAAACCAGGATTTGGGAAGAAAGGTCAGTAGAACTCAGGGTCACTTAGCATGGGAACAAATCAGACAGAGGGGGAGAGCATCATTAAGTGTCAAGTGTCCTGGGTGATGGGATAGGCTCAGGACCAGCAGGGAGGGGAGAAAGCTGCTGGTTGAAATCCCAGCAGCGCCTTGCACAAGAGCTCACTGGTCCTGAGGTTTCCCATGCAGCTCCAAACTAGGCAAGGCTCTGCCTCATGCCTAAGAGCTGACAGACTCACAGCCCCAGTTGCTGGCTGTGTTTATCTCTCTGAGTGTGGTGCAAATCCTAGTTATTAAAAATCAAGAACAGAAAATCCAATTCTAGATGTAATATCAGTCCAGGCCCAATTTTGAGTAGGTGAAATAAACTAACTTCAGACACCAACAGATAGTTGACTGCTGCACAGTAAAACAACACAATTTAGTACAATTTTCCACAGTTGACATATGTTGATCGATACCGGGCTCAGAATTTAACAGGCATAGAATTTCAATTAAACTGAATTACCAAAGAGTAGAGTCATCACCGTGCTGGGGAAGAGGTGCTTTAGCAAATGAGACAGACAGCCAGACTTTTTGCATAGAATCAGGATTATTTGGGTTGGAAGGGACCCTAAAGACCACCTTGTGCCAACCCCCTTTAACCTAGACCAGGTTGCTCAGAGCCCCATCCAGCCTGACCTTGCCATGCCATTCTGAATTAAAACTGGGTGTTAGCTTTCACAATTAACTGTTAACAAAACCGTATCATTCATTTCTTTGTAATCTCGTCTTTCTTCCTCACCTTTTCCATCCCTCTTGGGGCTTTGTAAAGGTTGAGCACTGATTGCTTCTAAACTGACAGGAGCTTTGTTCCACAAGTGGGCATGGTGCAAGAATGAGCCCAGGTGGGCAAATCCCATCCTGCTCACCTTGGTGAGCAGCTCAGCTGAGCCAGGGGAGGGCACAGGCAGGTGGAGCCCATGGATGAAAGGGCGGGTGGAGATGCAGAACAGCCCTGCTGCTCACTGAAATGCATTTATTCCAGTGTGCACTCCTCAGATTCCCTGCGGGTGCTGCTCTTCATGTCAGCACTGATGTCCTGAGCTCAGACCTCGCTTCATGGCTTTGTTTGCCCCAGTGCCACTGACAGAGAGAATCCCCCTGTGGTCACTTGTAGGTGCTTACATTCTTTACAGAGAACAAGAAGTTGTTTCAGTGAGGCCCATGAGTGGATTTTGACTGAGGTTAAGAGGCAGGAATACATCAACACAGCTACAAGTGACTAAATTCTGAGCTTGGGAAACTTGCATCATCAACAGCATCCTCCACCCATGACAGGAGTGTTTGCCCAAGCTGAATGAGAACTGGAGATCTGGAAAACAGGGTTTGCAGCACAGCAAGAGAGAGAGAGAGACACTGCTGTTTACCCTGCTGCAGCTGGGTGTTTCAGGAGGATTCCTGAAGGTTTAAGTTTCCCTGAAGGAGCAGGTGCTCTCAGCTGCCTCCAGCTTGTTTTGCTCTGCAGAGCTGCTGAGTGCAGGCTGTGGTTTTGAGCGCACAATACTCTCAAATGTAATCGGTGTGAGACAGTTTCTGGGTTTCTGGGCTCTTCACTGAAACATCCATTACCAGCCAGGTCACCAGGGTGTAGGGAAAGGCTCTAACTGTGCATTCAGAGGTGACCCAGTGTCTCTAAGTCTCAGCAGGTCTGACTGCGCTGTATTTGAAAGCTCCAGAGAGTGGTTTTGAGATACTGTGAATGGTGTGACACATACAAGGAATTGCTTTTATATCTTCTGATGAGAATGCTTCCCATGTGTGTGAATTTAGTGCTGAATTAACAGCTCCAAAAAAACTGTATCCACGGGAGAGCTTACCCATGCCACTGTGCCTCAGCCCTGATCTGGTGGAACCAGATTCAGAGGTGAAAAGTAAAGACCTCTCAATAGCCTACTGAGTGCCTTTTTGTTCTGTGAAAATATGCAACAAGGCTGCCAACCCCTTCAGCAGGTTTTGTCTTGTGGACACATTTCCACTGGCGAATGGACCTAAGACCACCACATTCCCTTCAGCTGCATTCTGCACGTGGTGGATTTTTTTTTTCGCAACAATATGTGCTCCAAGCTGACTTTTTCCAGAATTTTGTAGTGGCCACCTGACCTTCTTGCCCCCTCTAAAGCCCAGGACCACTCCAGATATATTTATCAGCCTCGTGTTCATCTCGATTTAGAGACAGACCATCTTCACCGGCAGCCCTGGGTGTTATAGAGAGGGAAAGGTTTGAGTTTGTCCCTCTGTATGCAGCTGAGCCTTCTGCATTTTACAGACTGCCTATAAGCAATACTGTTAAGTTCTTGTTGGCTTTGGAGCTTTTTGGTTTGGTTTGGTTTTTTTTTTAATTATTCTTTCAGGAATTAGTATTAGTTCTTTTGCTGTCACTAACACTTCCATCTGTGTGAAATAAATTGAGAGGAAACACAGCCACTCTGAACAGCATTGCTCTTTTCCTGCTTTCTGCAGTACCTGCTAATTAAATGGTTGGTTTGTTACATTTCCTCTGTTGTTTGAAATATATTTGTGGGGAGAAAAAAAAAAAAAAGAGAGAGAAAGACCAACCTGGCCAAAAATATGCAAACCCTTGCTTTGAGAGTCAGAGCCATGTGGCCCATTGGAGATTTCATCTTCTGGGTTTCAAATTTAAGATTTTTCATTCCCACAGGAGTGCATACCCAGTCTTACCCAGTACCTGAGCTGGAGATGCTGACCCCAAAAATGATGCTGTAAGGCAGGGAAGGAGCTGAGGGTGCTGGCAGAATGATCCTCTGCCCTGTGCTAGCCCCAAAGATTACAGCAGCTCTTTCTTTCCAAGCAATTCCTGCCTGGGCAGAGGCTTGATCCAGAGCTGGACACAGAGGAAAGCTTCCCACTGGGCTGGGACATGGATTCCCTCGTCCTTCTGCTTGTGGGTCTCTGCTAATGGAGCACTCAGGAAAAAAGGAGGCGAATTTCCAGTTGGCAAATAGAGAAACTGCCAATTGTTGGCCTTCAGGCACCTGTGAGGATAGAGCTGTGTAGGGGCAGCAGAAGTTAACTCTTGTTGACATCCAGCAGCCCTGCAAAGGGTTTTTGGTAATGCTGGGGATAGCCAAGAAAGCTGGGCAGGTCGTGACAGGTCAGCACACCAGGAATGGGTATTGCTGCTTTGGCCTGAAGACTGACAGTAAATAACAAGGGGGTTTGACTTCTAAAGGGAATGTTAAAACAGAATTGGATGGCAGCCCTGTACGAATTTTTTGTTTGCACACATTTGGCAAAGCCAAAGGTTGAGCCCTGAGGTCACTGCACACTGATGAGAGGGGGACCTGCCTTGGGGAGCACTTCTCCATTCCTGCATTTACAGAAATCCATGGATGAGGTGAAAGGAAAGGATAAAACATGCTTGTGCTTAAATCTGTGGTCCTCAAGTGAAGATTATGTAAACATCTCAGAGTATAGAAGGAGAGAGTGCTCACTGAAATAGACAAAAGAGGAAACAGTTTTGTGTGAAGAGGATGAATATTTCAGACAAACCTATATTCTGCCTAACAGTATCATCCACTCTCTTCTAAATGCTATTGTTGGATAAGCTTTGCCTTTAAATCCTTCAGAAATGTACCCCCAGGAATTTCTCCCTGGAAACCTGCCCTGCATTCCTGGAAGAACCAGGCTGTTCTTTCTGTCTTTTGCAATGGACAAGAGAAAAGAAGGGTCCAGTATCTGCCTGACACCTTCATCCAACCTGAGGATACCCTTGGACATAACTGGGTTTTGAAACATTTTGATCATAAAAATTAAATGAAGGTGGGGGCTAAATCTTATTTCCCACTGCTGCTGCTCTGGCTCATCTCTGACACCAGTATTTGATGTATCTAATCAGCTGATCTTGCTGGAAAGGTTAGAAGTGAAGGATGTTCCTGTCTCTTACAGATTAGCAAAATGTTAGAGTAGCCTTGGCTTTATGAGAGTTGAGGTAAATTGGCTTAGCCCAGCTAAGTGCAAACTCACAGTTTGTTGGAGAGGTTGTAGCTGTGCATGGAGAAGTTTCTTTTGGATCAAGTTTTTTTTGCTCTATTACTTGAACTAAAGCACAGGGTATATTTTAAACTGCACATTGCCAAAATATCTTTAGGTTTTGGCAAAATCAAGATAATTTACAGGATTTCTGTCATCTTGCACTGCAGAAATCATATATGACTGCAAATTCTGTCTGGTTTTTTCTCATTCCGTAGCACCAAGGTATAGAATGAAGGTGAAGGCTGATTTTAGTGCTAGCATCTTGTTGGCCATGGATACAATGGAAATCAGAGGCTTGTGCCTACTGCAGATTGAATCCAGACCTCTTCCTTCCTTCTCCTCAGGAGCCCCATCTCTTTTCCTTGCAAAGCTAAACCAGACTGTCAAAAAGAAATGCTCATAACCTTCCTTAAACTGTGGACTGTGCCCTTTTCTTTTCCCACTTATTACTTCTTTTGTAAGATATAACTGTGATTTTGCCCAGGGGTGTGTTCAGTTTCTCCAGGCAACTTAGATACACAAAATCTGTCTGTCAGGATTTGAGGATCAAATGCTGTGTGTCATTTCTGAGGTGGTTTCTCCTGCGTTGCCATCTGTCTCCAGACTGATCTTGCTGGGCCTCCAGCTGCAGCAGGATTGACCCAACACACCTCAGAAACTTGTGCTTTTCCCTCAGCTCATTCCTGTGGTGAGAGCCACCTCCCAGCAGAAAGAAGTTTTTACTTAGAAAGAAACCAGACCTTAAGGAGGTTGTCACAAGCAGGAAGAATTCACCTAACCAGCCTTTGAGGTTCAGCTGATTGACTTGGTTTTACCAATTCCATTTCATTCCACCTATGAAATCCATCCCTTATCCCTCCATCCTAATTTCAGTCTCCATAATCTCCACTACTAACTCAGATGAGTTAGAGGATGGGAGGAGAAGCAGGTTTTCTTCCTGGGAGGAAATGTTGCGGTAATATCCTTTCAGCCTGAGAGACATAACAGAGCTGCCACCAGTTCCTGCTGATGAGAGGCAGATTCACAATCAAACTGGCCTATCCCTATTACCATGGGGAAACTGAGTCAGAGACATCACAGCCAGTATTTTACCTGAAAAACACGTCTGACTTTTTAAGAGCCTTTAGGAGCCAAGGTCAGTGCCCATATCTAAATAATTTGGTTCCTCTGTCCTCACTTGATACCAAGCTGGACATAAAAATATGTTCTCTCTCCCAGTTCTGTGCTTTGGCAGTTGCAATGCCTCCCATCTCAGGAGATTTCATGGGAATCACCCTTCTCCACCATGCCTCAGTTTCCCTGTTTGCAAAAAAGGGAGCCTGCTCTGTTTGGAAAGAAGGTGCAGGAGCAGTGAGGAACTTAAGCCTTAAAAGTGGAGCAGAAAAACGTGGGGGTACCCCTAGTTAGTGGTTGGGAAGCCTGTGTGACCTTTGCTTTTAGCACTGCTACAGGACATATCCCTTTGCAAAGCCCTGGAGGGTCTCCTGCAAAGCTTTCTATCACCTGGACCCTGTGAGAGCTGATCTGTCTCCACACAAGATCCTCATCACTCATCGAGCTTTTAATTCCTCAGAGAGGCAGGAGAGACAATATTCAGCAGCTGGTTATTTCTTCCTTTCCCTCAGTCCCTCACACTGAGTGTCAGTTAAAAAAAAATTGCAGAGAACTGGCCATTAGCAAGGAAAACAGTTTAGGGAAGAGACGAAATAAAAATGCAATCAATTATCTCTCACCATGCCCAGGTGTGTGGGTGCAGTCAATTTTCAAAGTCATCGAGAATTTTAGATGAGAAAAGGGAAGCTGTTCATGGCAAATTGCAAGTGTTGGGGGAAAGGGGGGGAGGGAGAAGGAGAGAGAAAGCAGAGAGGGGAGAGAAGGAGAGATTAATTTCCCTCTTGAGTGAGAAGTGTGTTTGAGACAGACAGATGGGCTGTAAATACTCCGAACCAAGGACAGGAGCTGAGACAAGGGAAAGGCTGGTGATTGAAGTGTGACTGTGATGGAAGGAGTGTATTTCCTAGCCAAGGTGACTGGTTTTGTTCTGAAAGGGGGAGATTTCTCAGACGTAGGCTGCCGCTCTTCACATCAACCTGGACCAGGACAGCATATTTAGACTTGATAAGTGATATCCAGGTCCCGGTGGGGTTTTCCTGAAGGGTCAGCTTCAACTGCCTGCCTTGTAAGGGAAGTCTAAAAGGGGAGAAGGGAGAGGAGGGAAAAAAGAAAAGAGGGGAAGGGAGGAAGGAAGAAAGGAAGAAAGGAAGGAAGAAAGGGAAAGACAGTCTTCTTTCCTCGTTAAAATTATTGAGCTGTCTGCAAGTGGTGAGGGGAGCATGTGACCAGCAGTTAATCACATTGCTGTGAAATGTGACTGCTGCTGATAATAGGATCTTCCCTTCACTAGAATTTCTGTTTCAGAAGTAGTGATTTTCACAAAGAAAAGAGGTTGAGCGAGATATCATTTCAGATCTAGCAGAGCCTGTGTACATTTCCTTTAGGGAGAAAAACCTCCTTTTTCCTTTTCTGCTCAGCATCCCTGTTTGTATTACTGCTATCATCAGCAAATTTTCATTTTCACAGCCCAAACTCGTGGAGGACAAATGTAGCCCAGCTCCAGTTTGCCTGCTAGCAGATTAGTTTCCATTTAGTTAACCAACCTTGTTCCAATCAATTAATCCCTAGAACCCTTAATTTATTGATGCCCCAGTCTATGCTAGCTGTCGAAAAGATGAACATCTTGTTTCAAAATGAACTGGTCTCCCTTTCTTCCCAGATGCAGGAATTATAAGAGGATGGTAGTAAATAAGCATTTAGAAATCCCTTCTGTACAATCAAAGGCAACAGCAGCTCAGAGGAGAATAAAGGGGATTTTAGCATCCATGAAAAACACTGCAATAAAGGAATCAGGCTCTTGGGACAGGAATAGCAGGCTCTGGAGCCACTGTAGGCTCGGCTGAGTTGGCTTCTTCCATCATAAATTCATCTCATGTTCATCAGGTTATTGCAAGAGATAGAGGGAAATAAAAGGGTGGTGGATCTAGACACTTTTTCTCTTTCAGAATTTCCTTGCCAGAATCTCTTCATTCCTTTTTGGGGAGCCTGAATTAATTTCACCCTTGCTCTCTGGGTTTTTGACTGAATTTACTGGTTAATCCAACATGAAGCTTCTACAAAGCACACTGAAATAAGTAGAAGTCTCTCTGTTGCATTCCCTGACTTGTAGATCAGGTGTTGCTAAAGCAGATGCTTTAGTCAGAACTAATTAGAGTTTATCTTGTTGCATAAAAGAGACAATATTGTAGCACTGAAATAATTTAAATGCTGAGGTTGTTTCCACTGGAAAGGTCCTACTTTTTATTTTCTCTCTATATTTTAAATAGTAGTTGATACCAACATATGCTCTTTTTTGGAAACATGTTTGGAAAACAAAAACACTGATAGTCATTTTGATATTAAAAATAAAATAAATTAAAAAAAAAACAGAATTGCAATCAGCTCAAGTGTTTCTTCTGAGCAGTCTGGCACACTCTGACAAATGATCTGCAAATAGACCCACATTTTCTCAGCTACATCAGCTCAAAATTACTTTGCCAAGAAGTTTTTGGGTGGTTGCTCAATTGCTGGCTGTTCTTCAAGAGAGCCATGCTTTGACAGGGGATCTGCTTCCAGTGGGATCTCCTCTCCTCTCCCTTGGTTTGTTTCCTTGTGCCTGCAATTGCTGAACCCGAGTGAGGCATCACTCCATGGCTGTGAGAGCTGAGCCAGCACTGCACTTATTTCCTGAGAGCTCTGAGGAAGGCAGTGCACAGCAAGTACAAATGTAGATGGGGCAAAGAGATTTTCTCCTAGAAAATCTTTGTAGAAATATTTTTGATGCTAGTCCCTGGTCTTCTCTCCAGACAATGTGTCCACACTGTCTCCTCTGGTGCAAACATCAGTTTGATCAAGGGCAGGCATGTTCTCATGGACCAAGTGAGGAGAGGGCTCCTTTTCCTGTTTGTGCTGCTGCGTTTTCCTTGATGGTTGTAAACATCACATCCCCTTTTGCACTTTGGTTTTAATCTATGCCAGATGGAGAAGCCCAACAGCCTTTGAAAGGTTTCTGCTGTTGGCAGGTATGGTTTTATTTGTTGTGGTGACCAGCTTTCTACACCTCATAAGTTCTAGACTAATTTTTGCTTCGGGAACACCACTTTAAAGGATGTGCTACTTGATTGATTTCTGGCTCAGGACTTGAAATCGTGCCTGTGTGGTGTTCCACGAGGTCTTGGTAACAGGGAAGGGAAATTGGTTCTGAAAAGGGCTGAACATGTTTGCCCTGTTCAGTGCCCAAGGAACTGGGGGCAGTTTAAATCATCTGTTCAGCTCAGGGACAGCTCCTTGCTGCAGGAACAAGACTGCTCCTCATACAGGGAGAAGGGGCTCATCCCTTGGTGTAAATCTTATAATTCTTCCTCTGGACACTGGCTGGTGACAAAGACAGGCTGTTGGAGTAGGTCAGGCTTGGTCTGAACTGGCTTGTGAAAGAATCTTTTATTCCTCCTCTCTCTGTGGATTTTTTCTAGACAGCCCAGAAACTCACTGTTCTTTTTGTGCTTTCTCTGCTCTTTGTCTGCTAGAATAGCTGAGGTATACTTCTCTTTTAGCTGCTTCAGTCCCTGCAAAGCCATGGACGGAGCAAGGACTGATTTCCTGCACCATCTTACTAAATTAATGGTTCATTATTCAACCAGAACACAATCCAAAAAAGACCAACTCCCCCAGCCACTGCCAGGCAGCCTTTGCAGTGTGATCCAGTTGCCTTTCCTTCACATTTCCACCATGCTCAAGGTAGATCTGGGGGTCCTGTTTGCATGCAGTTCAAGACATGTAGTTCTGCCTCATTTCCAGCCTCACCAGTTCTTTCTCAGCCTGTCATCCCTCGTCCCCTATTCCTTGTCCCCTATTCCTGGCCCTGCACCTCACTTGCAGATGCTCCTTGCTCCCCTTGTTTGCTTTAAGGAGTTCCTCCTTGTGCCCTACCAGCTTGTTTTCACAGGCAGTGCATTTATTGCTGGCTGGCACACGCCAGCGCTTGGACATACATTCAATTATCTTTGAACAATTTCCATTTACTCTGGTTTTGCTCTTTTCCCTTTCAGTTTCACTGAACACTGCCTGTATTTTCTCAGAGCTTTTTCAACTGCAACACAGTCTGTTTGTGTTCTTGCTGCTTGCTTGCTTGCTTTTTTTTTTTTCTTTCCCCATTTTCCATGTTTTCATTAAGCTCCCTCACTAAACTCTGGTGACCATTCTTTCACTGCTGTCCTCTCTGTAAATTTGCACTGAAAAGGGTCCAAGTTTAAGTCTTCAGTGTGTTAAATGCTCCTTTCACCTGGAAGGAAATCAATGGTAAAGGCAGATTGGGGTTTTACCTACTCTCCCACACCAAAATGTATTTGTTTTTGATGGACAGAAATCTCCCCCTTTCTTGTGGTTTTACTCTCATCTGGTTTTTCATTAAAACTTTTATGCCACTGGAGTGCACTATGGGGATGAGAAGGGTCATTTCTGCTTACTGTCAGGTGAAGGTGTTCTCAGGTATGGAGTCTTCTCTGAGAGCATGCCTACAACTCAGACTTGCTGCTTTCTATTGCTTGTTCTCCCTTCCCTCTTGCTGGTAAAACATGACTGTATTTGGACCAACTCTTTCATAAAATCCCGTATATTTTTGTAACGGAGACATTTGGATTCGCTATCCACAAGGAGATGGAATATTGCTAGAAAGGAAGGGTTTTGACTGTCCATCTCTGGAATCATCCAGACTGGATGACTCTGTTGAAAAAATGACTTTTAGTAAAAATCTTCAGGAGCAGGGAAGTATCTGCAGCACAGAGGGACTCAAGCTATTTTTAAAGAAGCTGGTTCAGGCACAGGAGAAACAGCATGAGGTGAGCTGTGCAGGGACACGTGAGGCTGGAGTTTGAGTGCTTCTCATGAGAGTTCAAGTGTCCTTGTACCGCGCCACGGGTACTTCTGTGACTGCAGCACAGGTCACACAGCAAAGGGCTCCTCACCTCCAGTAGGGGCTCTCTGCACTCTCTGCATCCCTTGACTTAACCAACTTCTGCTCATCTGGATGAGAACGTGTGGAGATGAAATTTAGGAAAGAATATGGCAGAGGGTGATCCACCTCCATGAGAACAATTGTCTGAGCTGTCTCCTTCACAGCTCCACTAGCAGTAGGTAGTGGTGTGAGCTATCACAAAGGCACCTTCTTCAAATGCTTTTCTTCCACCCACCCACCACCAGTTTGTGAGCACAGCCACCAGACAGAGACCTTCA
Source organism: Calcarius lapponicus (assembly GCA_039654755.1). Classification (NCBI taxonomy): domain Eukaryota; kingdom Metazoa; phylum Chordata; class Aves; order Passeriformes; family Fringillidae; genus Calcarius; species Calcarius lapponicus. The sequence goes on along the minus strand of CM077471.1, from coordinate 25,145,191 downwards.
GCCTTTCTCCTGCTGGGTACCTGGCTATCGCTTACTTAGCGGGCACGGAGCTAATTGAAGGGTGGTTAATGCCATCAAGCATTGGGATGTATTTATATTTTTAACTACACATAAGTGATTATCAACATTATAAATAATTACAGTCTGCCTCCCAGCCCCTCTGCTCCATTCCACCCTGCTAATTGCGGCGCTTAGATCTCAATGAGCTCATTATGTTTTGTCGATATTCAGCTCTTTGGCTCGCTCACTTCGGAGGGACCGGGGGGGACACAAATGGGAGCAAAAGATTGGAAATGCCAAGCTCCCAGGGATTTGAGTTAGTGATCATCTCTGCTTCATCTCTATGCACAATTTATTCAGCACTCCACCTTCCCTAATAAATTATAGATCCCTCAAAGGGAAGCTCTGCCAAGAGATGGGCAATTGCCTTGCTGGCGGGGGAGCCCGATCTGTGAGGTATTGAGCATCTCTGACATCTGGTCCTCGCAGGATTGGATCCTTCCTGCCCTTCCCCTCCACCCGTCTCTCCCACCCCTTTTGGGAAGCATTAACCTTTTCACTGTGATGTATGCGAAAGGGCGACAGTCAGCAGTGGCAGCTCCTAATGGATTCTGTTTGTCTGGTTGTTTGTTTGTCTGAACTGCCTGCAATGCTGTCCAGACCTCTTGGAAAAGCGAGCCCAGAGTGCAACCAATGTTTTAATTATCAGCAAAAGGCAGAGAGCCTTTTAAAGAAGAGCAGTGTTTGAATACAGAAGTTAAGAGCAGATGAATGTGGGACAGAGGACTTGGGATTCCATCCAGCTGAAGACAGTGGTGCCCTTGAAGAGGAGCTGAATTTTCAGTCTCAGGGCAGGTGGTGAGTGATGAGCTGGTTAGAGTGATCCTTTGGGACTTGTGGGCTACCAGGTGGTGATTTTGTGCCCCTTACTCTTCTTCCTGGAAATGCAAAAGGAGCAGAGGCTTGTCATAATTGCCTTACTAAGGACTGAGAAAAAACCTGGTGGAGAGCAGTCCTGTACAGCAAGATCTGAGCCCAAGAAACTGAGTTATAGGGCAACCCTTTGCTGACCCCTCCATCCTCAAAAAGTTTCAACTCTCCTTTCCTCTGGCCTCATAGCTGTTTTCCCTAGTTTTATTTTAAGATGGGGATGCCACTGCCTCTCCAGGAGATACTTTTCTAATGCTCCACTAGTCTTATCACTGGAAAGCCTCCCCCTAAGTCTAATCTTAATCTGTTTTATTGTAAATTAAGGCCATTTCTTCTTGTCCCATCACCAGCAGATGCTGAAAAGTTTATCCTGTTCAACAGCAGCCTTTACTTATTTTCACATTTTCTATCACTATTCCATGGCCCAAAGTCCAGAAATCTTTTCAGCTTTCCTTTCTTGGACTTTCTGTACTCCTGATGAGCCTTTTTTTATGCCCTTGAAGTATCCAGACAATGAAGCTGAAATTAAACCAACTTCAGGATCTTTGTGTCCCTACACCAGGCAAACACTGCTTCCCACAAGAGCCTGGGATGCAGCTGGGAGCTCTCCATGCAGCTTTGCTGTGGCCAGAGGTGCTGCTCACTGAAAACACAGTCCCAGTCCTCTGCACCAGGGCCACAGCTGCAGCAAGCATCCTTTGGCACCCGTGGGTGGATATTCCCAGTGATTCCACATGAGCACCAGAGCCAGGCACGGCTCTGAGAGGGAGGAGCTGCTCTGTCACCTGAGCTGGGCACCAGTGAGACTCCTCCAGGATGATGCTGGAACTTGGGAATAGAGGCAAACAGTGCTCCTGGAACTATTTCTTGTTAGTAATATGGAAATAGAGATAGGCAACACAAACAGAGAGTGAGACTGTGCCAATAGCAAAATAGGATAGGTTTAATTGAGGAGTCACACAAAATAATTTAACCAGAGGCTGCTGATTAAGTTACAGTCACAAACATGTTGCTATGAAGCCCCTTTTCACCAAGGATGGCAGTGGCTATAAAGCTGGCCCACCAGCCAATGCTCAATTCCCTCACAAGAACTTCCTCTGAGATGCCCCTTTTAAAATTCAAGGGCCACTCCTACACTGACTGTACAGCAGGACACTGCCAGCTGTTCCAGGAAAGCTGGTGGTTGTGACAATGACAGGAGAGGGTGGATCTGAAGTTTGGCAATGGCTTATTCCCATCAGAGGAACAGGGGAAGAGACAGGCAGTGGAGAAGGGAGAGCTGCAGACCTTTCCAGCATCCTTCTGTGGACACAGCCAGCAGCCCTGCCCCAGGGGACATGATGGAGGAAAACAGCCCAGCCTGAGTGAGAAGCTGTTTTAGCAAGGGCTTTGTGACAGCAGTCAGAGGAGTTTTATTTGTGGCAGGGACTATATATAACTATATTTGTGTGTGTGTAGATTAAATATATACATATATATATATATATATATATATATATGCATAGTGCCTTATCACTGCATTCCAGCTTGAGTGTAAAACACAAAGGAAAAATCAAAGGGTTTAGAAAAAGCTAAATTTATCTGGGAATGGGAATTATATTAGCAAAGAGGCAATTAACTCAGGAGTGGTGGAGATTTTAGTATTATTTTACTACTTCCCTACAACGACAAAAATATCATTAGTTTCTCTACCTACCAGTAATAGCTCTAATCCTCCTCTTACCTCCCAGCACCACCTCTCTGGAGTGACCACCCATGGTGAGGTGTGTCACACTGATGTGGGGAGAGCTCTGGCCCAGCTCAGGTGTGTCCCTGCTCTGGGGAGGAAGGTGCAGATGACCTAAGTGTGGGGTGGGCCCTTCAGTCTGAGGGAGCAGTGAGGGCAGAAGTGAGGTCTTGGCATTCACGGCCTGATGCCCCTTCCTTCCAACATTAATTCATTTAGCTTTGCTTGTCCTCTCACCCTTCAGCACCACCCCCAAAGAGCCTTTGAGCACTGCCCATCCCTTTCTCTGGAGCCTCTCTGCCCCCCAGCCCAGCCTGGTCCTGCAGAGGAGCAGGAGCCCTGACTCTGCTTTGGCCAGGGGGAGTTCCTATTGCAAAGCCCCCCCTTTTTTCTTCTTCTTCCTTCCCTTATTCCATGGAAAAAAAAAAAATCAGTTTTTTTCTCCCCCCATCTTCATCTCTATGATCTGCCCTTAGTACAGCTCCAGACTCTTGAATTATTTCACAGTTTTCAATAAAACATTAAATCTTTTTTAAAAACTGCTTGTTTTAATTGAAAAAATTTCAATCAATCAATTCACCCCTTCTCTACCCTCTCGCCTTCCTCCCCTCCCCCAAACAGACCCATTTGCAGTAAATAATCTGTAGCCAGACTTTCTGCTCTAAAGAAATAAATAATTCTGAATTTGCTGAATCCCGCCTGATCTCCCAGCTTTAAATCACTGCACTTTGTACTGAGCTCAGCTGAAATGCTGAACACACTGAAGCATGACTATTACTTGGAGACTGAAAGTGTTTTTAAAGGCACAGTCTCTGAGGCCATGGTCCTTTTTTCTTTGCAGGATAGACTGGGAGAGGAATTAGCCAATTCCTGAGGACAAGTGGTCTCATCTCTGCATTTGGCCTACTACAAATGCAGATGGTGCCTTGTTTTGACTTAAAGACTGACTAAAAGCAGGATCAATCCAATGTGTCTCTGAGCAAGTTCTTAAGAGGTATCTTGACTCTAGACCATCCAACAGCCACTGGACTGAGTCCTTTTGCAGCTAGGTGACCCCAGGTAGGTTTCAGGAGGTCATCCACACCTGCTCAGACACTGGAGAGCAGATGCAAGTGCAAACACTTCCACTTGGACACTGCAGAACCTGTGGTATCCCAGCCATGGAAGGAAGGTTCCCTAAAATCCCAGTGAATCCTGCAATCACTGCCAGCACTCTTCAGTTCTTTTTATCTTTACTCAAAAACTTTAAACCCAGCTACACTCAGGCTTCTGTTTCTTAGTTCCTCATGTTTCTCAGTTCCTCATGTTTCTCAGTTCCTCATATTTCTTAGTCAACCCCATTTCTTAATTTCTTCTTTGTAGGATTGCTCTTGTCAAAGCTATTGACTATGCCCTGTCTGACAGTGGAAGCCGCAGCCGAAGAGGGAAAACGCAGCACACAACAGATTACTGATGCCTGGTTGTGATTTATACAACTCATGAGCTTCCAGCAATTTAGAGATGAGAAATGGTTTATCCACACTTTGGTGTGTCGAAACACTCTTTCTACCATTTATCTTGAAACTGATTTTGTTTGGGTGGTAGTAAATGTTATGCCCAAAGCAGCGGGTGGAATGTCTAATGGGAACTTCCAGACCTGGAGCAACAGGGATTGTCATGTTTGTGAGCTGAGACATGAGGGGCTGAGAGGATCCCCAAAGAGTTCAGCTTATGATTTTCCAGTGTATTTTTGGGGGGGGGGGGGGGGGGGGGTTAATTACAATTGGAGAGTATTGTACTGTTCTTGCATTTCCAACCAAGCTGAAAACGACTGTTAAGGCTTTGTTTTTCATGCTGTTTTTCCCCCGTGCATTTGAGAACATTCATCAGGGATAGAAGGATGTGAATGCTGGATTTTCACTTGGAAATTTCTTCCCCTGTCCTCATCCCTTCTCAGTACATCAGAGAGAATCAGCTCTGTAATTTTCATTGACTGTGTAAAGAGCTGAGGTCAGCTAATCCACAAGGGCTCCTTCCCAGAGCTGGCAAGTAACCAGAATTAAACAATAGCAAAGATCAGAAATGTTAAAATCACAAAAGAGACTCATCCTATGTTTTCCTGCTACTCTCATTAAAGATCCATCAGACATTAATGTGAGACCAGTAAATTCAGGCCCAAATTAATTTTGGGACAGTTTGATAGAAGCTGTTACAATCAGGTTTAAAATGCATAATTTTACAGTATACCAATTTATGAAGTGATGCTGCTGCAATATTTTAATGAATTAAAATGTACTGATGCTGAAATTCATTCTTTCAGGGCTTTTCCTTTTTCAGCTGTGAGCTTGGCTCTGACCTCTGTCCCTCAGAAAACCTCATCAGGAGTCAGCAACGCCAAGATATTTAATAAACCATTTTCTTTGGTTATTTTATAGCTTAGGCCAGATTACCATTTAGAGGAGGGTTAGGGTTAGGGTTAGGGTTAGGGTTACATTGCATTATATACTTTTCTTTGCTGAGCATCTTAATACAGTAGAACCAATCTATACCTTAACACTTATCTATAGCCTATCATAACTACTATAATTATCATATTCATGTTACTATTCTCCAATCCCTAAAAAAAGTACATTACAGTTTAAGCTAGAAGTTGTTTTTCAGTTTTCTTGCAGTGGAAAATTCTGAGACCTTTTTTCTACTTGCTTTGCTGACTTGTTTGCCTGTGCTATCTTTCTGCTTGGTAAAAACATCTTCTTGTTTGAGGTGGGTTTATTCTTTGCTCTAAGCCATAAAAACCCCCTCTAACTAACACACCCTTTGCCTCCTTGGTTAGCCAGTAAGACTGGCTCAGCAATTCTTTTCTTCTATATCAAAACTTGCTTCCATCTCTATTCCTTCATCAGACACAACATTTAAAAATCTTTCTGCTAAGCATTCATATCTGTGAGACTTTCTTGTCAAACTTTCATCCTTCCCAACACACAGGCTCCTGTGCAGCACCACCACCTTCTCTGTTCTCCATGTCCAGGTGTTAGGTGGGATCTGCCTGTTTCAGGTCAGTTCAGGAGGACCAAAGAGATGGCTGCTATTGAAATGAGTTCATGGGACACACGGCGTGGTCCTTGAGCACAGCCCCTCCAGCACAGATAAAACTGTGCTCTCCAAGATATCTGTTCTCCAATCTCCTCTTTCAGAGCAGGAGAGAAAATTACAGGCCTCTGATTACTCAGGGAGAAGAGCACACAGCTCCCATCTTGGTAATTTCTTCCACCACAATCAAGCATTTCAGGAAAAGGCCCTGAAAGCCTGAAATAGTCGGTCAGGGATCTTTCCGCCCGGTTCCTTCCCTGATAACACACAAGAGGAATAAAAATGAAGGCTCATCATTGCTGTTACCTTTTGCCTCCAAAAGTGTCTGTCCCATCTGGGATCAGGAGCTGGGGCTGTTGGGAATGAAAATGCTCTCCTTGGGGAAAGTCCCTTTGCTATTTCCAGGTTGGCAGTTCAGGGCTTTTATAGATTTTAAGTCTGGATGGTCTGGCTGAGTTTCTCGAGTTTGACCTGCTGAATACCATGAGAGGGTATCCCCAGTAATTCCCATACTGAGCCTGGTTCTTACACTGGAGCTATGGAAAGCCCAATCTCCTCCCCAAACTCCCATTTTAGAAACCTCCTCCTTTGATAAAGATTTTGAAGTAGGTAACAGCTGTGCTAGGAATTGGGGACATTTTTTCCCTGGAGTGAGTCCAAGGGAAGGATGCATCATCAGCACCCAGACTTGCACCATGTTAAATCCTGGTGAAAAGCCTTGGAATAGCCCCTCTCCCCACCCTCCTTCACCACCAAGTCTCTGTTTTGCCCCAGTCACACTTTGCTTGGGGTGGGCCCCCCATGAGATGAGATTGGGGCAGCATCTGTTTATTAGAGAGCAGTGTCAGCACTGTGAAACAAAATAGGTAAGTGACTGGTGAAAACAGCTCTGCTAAAATAGAGGACTAGCTCTGATCAGGCTTGGCATTATACAACATGGTGGTTTAAAGCCCTGTAATGCCATTTTCTATTAAAGCTCTTGTTTGAGTCAGGAAGGGGTTTGATCCATTGATGGAGGCTGTTATAAGCAGATGAGAAAACCTCATCCATATTTCTCTTGAGATTGTGTGAAGCTGACAGTATGCTCACTGACCACAGACATCTGGGACTCTCCCAAACAAAATAACTCTCTTTTCATAAATAACAGGATCGTTGTTGTGGTGGACTGAGATTTGCTGTAAAATTCAGTTGTGTCAAACAAAGAGCTTCTTCTGGTTTTTAATTTGGGCTATTAAAAAGATTCATTTTTCTCTTTGTTCTCATTTTCTCTACCCTCTTTCTCCCTTTCTATTTTTTTTTTCTTCCTCTCTGTCTGTCTTTAGGATAACTTAAAGCTGTTTGTCTGAAACAAAAGACTTGTGTGGGTCTGGCCGGTGGTGCCTCTGGACTGAATGGTCACATTTCAAATCCTACTTAGGATTAAACTTGGATGAATTCCATAGGCTAATAACCCAGTGCAGTGTTTCAAATTGATGGAGGTGCCGTCCTCTAGATGAGACATAAAACCAGAGATCCAATCTGCTTGGCAGAGACCCCACAGGACTTATCAAAGATGAGTGGGGGCTGCTAACTGTTTTGCCCTTGTCAAATCCTTACCACCATCACGGTTTCTCTTCCTGTTCCAAAGCAATGACACTGGACCTTATGAAAATGAGATGGTGAATTTGAAGGAGCCATCCTTTTTTTTCTAATTATTTAAAGCAGTTTGCAGTGTCTGGCAGAAGGAGGAAAGAGAGATAATCCACTCACTTGAAAGTGGAATGACCCTGAATTTCAAAAAGCAAAACAAAAGCGAGCGAATGGTGCCACCATGCTCTGCAGCAGTGACATTATTAAAGGATCAGTGAGCTATTAAAGCAGCAACATTTAGTACCTCCCCTAATGACTTGTACTGCTAACTGGTTTCCAAATTGAGATTTTTATTGCCTCCATGCACAGACAGAACAAGGCTCTGTCTGCGCTTCCAGAGGCTGGAGCTTAAGCAGACTGTTCACAATAGACTCAATGAATCGTGTCAGCTGAAAACTAGTAATGGCTTGTGAGAGTCCCCACTCCTCTGTGCTCCTTCCTTACCAGGGCTGGAAGCTTTGGGCTGTGGGGCATGGTAGGGATCATAAATGTGCGGGGTTTTGCAGAGAGCCCAGCACGATTCTTGAACCTCCGAACATCTGTGAAATTTGGCAGAGTTGGGCATAAACAGACTGTCCTGAAACCTCCCCAAATCTGCTGGTGCCATTCACAGAGTGAATGCTGGGAGAAGGGCGTTTGCAGGAGGGACACTGGTTTCCACTTCCAAGTAGAAATATGGAGTATGGAGGAATGAGTTTGTGGAGGAAGAAGAGAGATCAGAGGGAGCTGCAGATGCTAGTGAAGGTAAGGACACACCCAGCTGTTTCCAAAATGACTCTCCCAAATACATTTTGACTGTCTTGTATGAGCTGAGCTCCCATGATGGGAATAGCTGGGAAATGGCCTTCTGTCAAGCGCAGCTCAGGCTAGGAAGGGAGTTCCTGTGGGCGCACAGCACAGAAAGGAAAGGAAGCTGGTTAAAAACCAACCAACCGACCAAAGCACCCATTAGAAGTGGGTTTGGGTTGCAGTAGCTGTTATTTACGTGCTCAGGATACTCTATAAGCCAAAGCAGAGCTTGAGCCTTCGATGCACCAGAGATAAATGAAAATGTTATTGCTTTAATTTGTTTTCCTCTACCAGTTCTGCACACACGTGCTGCTGGCGCTTGCTGAGAGAGTCATGCCAGCTCTTGTCCAGGCTGGACAGTCACAGGGAGAGACCAATGCTCTGCCCCTGCTTTTATGTATCAGGTGCCTGATTTCCCTGACAGAAACCACTCATCCCTTGCAGAAGTGACAGCCAGAGCAGAGGGGGCAGGATGGCTGCAGAGACTAGTATTAGAACATGCACATTTTTTATCCCATGCTGGTTTGAGTCTCTTTTCATCATTGCTGACTGCAAGTTATTCCCATTTTGTGACTTTTCAGGGGATGCATGTGGCACTGCATTTCCAGTTTCTTCACGTTCTCCATCTGTGTCCCTGCTCTGCAAAATTCCCTTACCTTTCTTGGCAATCTTAGTAAGCAGGTCTCTATGTGGGGTGCAAAATATGTTCAGAACTGTAGGAAAATGGGGTGAAGCAGCCTGAGAGGCCCTTTTATGTTTCCTTACCCAAATTTCATGCATCACCAGTTACACCTAAACCATTCATGTTTAGCCTGTTCTTGAAGACCTCTGGTCTGGAGATTTCCTGACGTGCTAAGGCAGGTTATTCCAGTGGTTAGCTGTCCTCAGCTGCAGAAAGGTGTTCCTAAGGGCTGAGCTCAGCAGTGGAACTGGATTCCTGCAGGTTAAGGCAGGGTGGTAAGGCAGGAGCATGTGGAGCTGCTTCCTGGGCTGCACCCACTGCCATCCAAGGGCTTCCTCCCCCTGGACAGCAGGTCAGGTGCTTCCCACCGTGCAAACAAAAGCAACGCAGAGAGACAAAGAAAAGGGCAGCAGGGCCACTTCTGGCAGAGGAGCTTTCTGAGATTGCCACTGACAAAATGTCCTCGAGACTTTACTGAGTCCAATTACCACTTTATGTCTTTAAAGTGACGAGTAAATGAAAGAAACTACAAGATCAAGCCATGTTAGTCTTCTCAATCCCTTAAGTGTCTGACAGCCCTCTCCCCTTCTTCCTCAGACTACTCTGAACTCTTAACCTTCACCACCGCTTTGAGTCCACATCCGCAGCAACCAGGCTGCCCCCAGCCATCCCCAGATTCCAGAAACAATCACAAAACACTTCCAGAGCAACACTGCCCTCCCTCGAATTGCTAAACTTCAGGCTGTCTCCAACTTTCTGAGCCTCCCTTCGTGCAGGGCTTGCCCAGCAGTGCTGGGAGGCTGTGAGGGGAGCTCACTGGGCACTGCCACAGCTGGGGAACAGCTGGTGCTGATCCACACAGCCTGTGCTGGTCCACAGAGCTGCCTCTCCCTGTCCATGCAAGCAACAGCTGGGAGCACCAGCTGCTCCAGCTCTGCCCTGCTGCAGGCCAGGAGAACAGAGGTGCCCACAGCACATGCGGTATTAGGATCATGAGTGTGTCAGGACAGACCCTCAGGAGGGAACAGATCCATGGAACCATCCCCAGGCACAGCAGTGGGAGCTGGAAAAGCAGGATAAGATCACTGGAGAGAAAAGCAACGTCAGGAGTCATCCTCAGCCACTAGACCTGACTGCAGCCCTTGCAGAGCTGGTGGCTGGATTTTTGCAGAAGTAAAGACTGTCACGTCGGCTTGACCTTCCTTATAAATAAATAAATAAACGATAAAGAGAGCTCAGAGTGCTGTGTGAACCTGATGTCTCAGGCTCACTTGTTTTGATGTGTCTAATGTAAGTGGGCGGGTAATAAAAGCTTCATTTAGGAGCCAGTGTCTTCAGTGGCGCTGCTGGCAGCCCCTGGGATGCTGCATTTCTGGAATTTTCCTCTAATGGCAACATCAGCGGATAACTACTGATAAAGCAGAGCATGCATACACGCACACAAAACACCCCAGCAATGGTTTATCCTGCTGGACTGCTGGGTGTTGGATGCAGAGATCCTTCAAGACTCCCCAGGTGCTGTACCCACCTCAGCTGCTGCAGCAGCCCCGCTGAAATGCTCCTCACCACCACCTTCTGGGGCAGTGCCCTGGAGCACCCTGTGATCATTGCAGCCTGGGTAGGCATCAGTTCAAAACAGGCAAATAAAGGAGCCTCCAGCCCCCACAACACAGCTGTGGGTAATGGAGTCCACTGGATATGTCCTAGCTGGACATCCCCCTGTGGATGATAGGGAGATGCTGCTCTGTAACAGGCAGGCTTAATGCTGACTTCTCACGTGAGCAGCAGGTTCACCCCATGGACATGTTGTCCGGGATATTGTTTTTCCATGCAATCCACAGGTTATTCAACTTCTTCGTAAGCAGCTGAGTCTTCAGGGAGGTCTGGTTCCTGTGCCCCTGAGGTCTCCGTGGCAGCTTTGATGTGCAGCATCTGCCTAATGCTGGGTTTAGGGGTCAGCTGAAGGAGAAATCGTGGCTAGTGAGAAGACACACCAGAGTTACAGCTGAACTTGTTAAGGTAACCTACTGTCCTTCCAGGTCGGTGCTAAAATCACCATTTCAGGTCCTGAATACAACACAGGGAAAGAACAGTGAATGCTCCCATGACACCCTGGGGGTCAGAGCTAAAGGTGTGGAGGGCTACAGCATTAATCCCAACCTTCAGTACGCTGGTCCATGGCAGGTTCACACCGTGGAATAGCTGACCTTGTATCCTGGATACAGAAATACTGCCTGCATCCAAGCATTTTAAGGTAATTATTCTCCCTGAATGTGGAAATTGGAGGGCCCCTTTTGTCTAGTGTATTATTTCATGAGAACCACAGGGATCTGCAGCCAGGCGTGGGGGGAAAGGGAGATTTTTTCCTCCTGTCTGTGTTTTTATGCAGCATCTGCCTCTGAAAACAAGAAGCAAACAAGATGACCCCCACCTTATCTGCCAGTGTAAGTCATTTTTGCCTGGAGCCTGAGCTCTGTGGGATGGTTGATGTAAAACTTGCTCTTGCATTAAATAGCAATAACTTACTTTTAGAGTCTGCTCTTTTTTTTTTTTTTTTAATCATTATTATTACTTTTAATGATTAAGAAAATGCTCCTTAATTAAAAACTCACAGATATGAAGCTTGGAAGAAATGTGGCCAGGACATTCTTGGATTACTACAGGCTGAACTCCTTGGTGGAGGGACCACTAGCACCTACTCCTAAAACTCGGTAGGTCAGAAAGCAATTTCTCTTGCTTTAGCTGGGCTGCTCTTTTAATACCTTTCCTGACTAAATTTCAGTGCTGCTGCATTATGGCTTTATAACAAGTGCTAGTCTAACTGCGCTTATTTTATTGAAATTCCATTTGGAAATAAAGCATTTGTGATCAGGAAAGATACCTGGTTTATGTCTGAAAAAATATTCAGAGGATTTTGGAGATATCGATATCTTTCCGGAATTCTGTCTGCTGTGCACCAATCTCACACCAGTATCTTTAATGGACTTACCCTTCATTTATCTCCCGAGAGCGAATCAGACCTGCTTTTATTTCACAAAGTTTTAATTCTGGAAGTGAAAACTTTTTCAGTGCTTCAGGAAGTGACTGGCAAGCCTGTGCTGAGGCAGAGCTCTGCCCCTCTCCTTGGAGCTGCTGCTGCAGTGCTGGCAGCCAGAGGCAGGTTCCTTCTGCCAGCCCAGCTGGACACTCTGCCCGGAGATCCCCTCTCACTCTGAGCCCCTGCTCCACTTTCACAACCAGCTCAGGGGGTGTCAGTCCAAAAGGAAGTGGGGTGTGAAGTCAGGCACTGGTGAGCAAGGCACAAAGGCGTGAAATGCCCAGGCTTGGCTCTCTGCAGCACTGCTGGTCCTTCTCTGGTGTCGCCCAACTGCATCCTTTCAGTGTCCCTTAGCTTGTGTGAGGAGCAGGGGAGATACCACTGAGCTGTTTATGGAGAACCAGAATTCCTTGAGCTGGAAAAGCTGTGTAACAACATCCAGAGGGGAGCAGAGCAGGAACCCGAGCACCTGTCTCATGGGAAACAACATATGCAATATTTGCCTCTGTTCTGAGAAAACAGCAATGCCTCCAAACTGAAAAATTTCAATTAAATGCATTTGGACCAATTGGAATGGTTTATTTAGGTTTCAACTCTTAACAGCACAACCAATATATATAGTTTATATTTTGCAATGGAAAAGGCAATTTCAAATTGGCAAGGGAGGCAGCTGAGCCTTGAGATTTTCCTGCTTTTTTCCTCCCTTAAAAGAGTAGCTGTGGGAATGTTCCCTGTTTGCAAAGGAACACTTTCCTACTGAAGATTTTCTAGTGATGTGTAAGATGGATGCTGCAAATATCAGCCCAGACCAGAGAGCAATTGCTGGAGTTCCTTCTGCAGCCTTTAAAAATCCTCTCATTGCAGCCATTCTGGCAGTTCCTTATACATGTGGTCAGAGCCAGGCTGTCTGTGTTAGGCCTGCTTTCAGCCCATCTCCCTTTTCTGTTTGTGATCTTGACACCACAGTTTAGGCTGGCTCAAGGAGGATTGTCAGCACTGCAGTTCTGAATGCTCTTATCTGCCGAGACCTGCAGGGTTAGCAGAGAACAGCATCCAGCATCTTCCTCTCCTCCGGAAATTGAATGTATCATTTCTCTCAGACTCCCAGGGGCCACAGCCTCCAAGGCTAAAAACCCACAACTATTACTGAACCTAATTACCACCTGACAGCAAAGTGCTTTTCCATAGCATCATCCAGTTACCTCATCAAAAGGGATGGTTGTTTGCTTTCTTCATTTTAAATTAAAGAACCACTGACAGTGGTAACTGAAGCATTTTAATCTCATCAAATATCCATGTCCATCTCTATAGAGACAGCCACGCCAGCAGGGAAAGATACACATCTCTAATCGGGTTGCACAGAGCAAATTCTTCTTGTCCCCCCACCAGAGCCTAATGCAGTGAGGGATCTTTTGTTTGGGGGGTGCTACCTCCCAGTAAAATCCTAAATATGGTCAATGTTCAGCCCTAAGCCAACAGATGTTTAGGAATGGATTTTTAAAGATTCACGTTGTTAATTTCCTGATAGATGAAAAATACCAGCTTTTCCCTGTAAGTAGATAAATGCCTTCTATTTGTATCCTGGGCTTTGTCACCTGACATTTGATCAGGGCCTTTATATATACATATACATATATATATATATATATATATATATATATATATATGCCTTTATATATATGGATATGCACCTAAAATTAGACCAGTAAAATGAAATTGTTCTTTGAAGCTGCTGTGTTAACTGCAATCCTCTCCAAAAGGAATTGCTGCAAACTGCTGGGAAACAGAAGGGAGATGGCTGTAGCTTTAAATATGCCTTGGCTAGGCAGTGGCACTAGGAAAGGACTGGAATATGTAAAATGATACTAAATATCTGTGTAATCAGGACTAATTATATGGCATGGTTATTAGTGGAAACAGGACATGTTGTGCCCACAGTTTATGAAAATATATTTAAACATTACTGGATTTCACATAGTCATTGAAAGAAAGCTGCAGAGTTAATAAACGTGTAAGGGACAGCTAATTGCCTGCTTTGTCCCAGACTAGGACAGGCAGAACAATTTCTGTTTGAGGGAATTAGTGCAGCCAAAATGTGTTAGAATGACAGGCCTGGAAATAGCAACAACCTGCAACACTTCCAGAGCACGTCTGACTGTAAGGAAGGAAATGTTTGTGTTGGAATCACCATGTTTTGGAGAAGGAAATTGAGGCACATAGAGGGAGAGGTGGACCTGAGGGTCAGAAATAGGGCTGGTACCCAAATTCAGGCACCTTTACAAGAGCTTTGTCCTTGAAGTCAGGCTGTCAGAGAACAGCCATCCTACAGCACAGGCAATGCAGGCAGTTCAGTGGGAATGGGGTCAGGATCATCTGGAGTAGGAGGCAACAACTGATGCAACAGCTCTGGATACAGAACAAGATTGAGGCTGGAGGTGGGGCACCCTCTGCTACCAAAAATGCAGCTTATTTCAAGGGCCAAGAGAAATAACTGTATTTATATTCTGTGTACCATGTCATTATGTGCCTGTAAGTGAATTCTACTGGTTGGCTGGATCTGAGGTTAAATTCCATTTGTCCTTGCCTACAGGAGCCCAAATGCCACCTGTAGATCAACATATCACAGAATCACAGATTGGTCTGGGTTGGAAGGGACTTTAAATATCATCTAGTTCCATCCCCTACATGGTGGACCTTCCACTAGACCAGCCCCATCCAACTTGGCCTTGAACACTTCCAGGGATGGGGAATCCACAGCTTTTCTGGGCAACCTCTTCCAGTGATGGAGCCCAGCACAGCTCATCCAGCTCCTCCCAGAACCCTTCAGCCCCTTCCTCCTTTCCTCCCTCCAGCATCCCCCAGTTCCCCTCGGAGTGAGCACAGATTTTCCCCAGCTTGTAAAGGAAGGTCAGGTTTGAAGCAGTAACCCCAGTGTGTCCTGCAGTCCTCGTGGCAGGGAGACCCTGTGATCCCAAACAAACACCCAGCTCACAAAGATCATGTCTGCTGTTATCTGCATGCTAAGGAATTATTTTCCTGAAGGTGATGTGTCTGCAGCGAGGTAGGAAAGCATCAGTGACTCAGCTGAGGAGGGCAAGAAGGTTAGAATATTTCCCTCTGTGAGCTAATGAATTAAAAGCCTTGCTGAAAATGCTGGATGCTCTTTGGAGTGACAAGCCAGCAGGCCCATGAATTTCTAGCAGGGCATGAGAGAGCTCTGTGCTGCCTGCAGAAGCTGCTGGAGAAGAGAGCGCTGCCACTTAGCTGTGCTTGAGAGCGGCTCAGAGAGCCTGTCCTGGACACCAAAACAGCTCTCTAAGGGTGGCTTAAGTGGGCACAGAGCAGGAGAGAGCAGTGCAGAAAGGGGCTGTTGGACAGCAATGAAGGTTCATGCCCTTCCTCTCCTCTTGTTCCTCTTCTAAGCTGTTCAGTGACCAGAGTTCCACTCCCAGTGCACCCACTGGAAACCATTTGAGTGGGGCTCCCTTTGATGCTGCCAGTGGCACAGGGAGCTCTTCCCCTTACAGAATCTCTGTCCTGCTCTCACCTCTTTCTACTTGTGCCAGAGGAAAGGTTAAGATTTCTTGGGTTGAAAGTGTGAAATGTCCTCCTCTGAAAGGAGGTTGGTAGAAGGTGAACAATTTGCAAGAGATTAAGAGACAGCAGAGTACAGCTGTTACAGAGAATGACTAAGGTGGAAAACCAGAACTTTTTGTGAAAAATTCACAAATGCCAGTCAGCTTGCACTGCCTGAAGCTCATCCCTTTGCCCATATCAGCATTTCTCTGTTCTTTCACTCTGTCTCCCCGGCTGTGACAGAGCCCTGCTCCAGCACAGCATCAGCAGAGATCTTCCCTCTTTAGACCACTGACATTTTCTCTCTGAGACCCACCAAGTGAATTTCAAATTCTAGATGTCCTGAGTGTTTAAACAGCTCTGGCAGAGGTTAGGGAAGATGGGCTTTGAACAGAGACAGCGTGGGTATCCTGAGAAATCCCACCTGGGCCTTGCTGGTGGAGCATCCTGCAGCTCATGTCTGCCCCCATATTTTCCCGTAGGTAAAACCCAGGTGTTCTGCTCACAGAAGTGCTGGAAAAAAAATTCCTTCCTTTGTGGGACCCTCACAATTGCTGCACTGATGCACGTGAGAGAAAAGCCCAGAAGAAGATGAATAATTCTAAGAGCAGGGATTTGATGGCATGTGGTAAATAATGCCTGGGGCCACACACTGAATGGAAAAAGGACAGAACAAAATATTGACTGGCCCTTCATTAATTGCCGTCTGTCCATCGTGCCCTGAATAAAGCAGCAGCCTTGTTGAAGAGGAAGTAGGCTGTGATGAGGTAATTAAAGACCCCCATCAGAAGGCATATCTGCCAGGAGGTTGAATTAAAATTGCTCTGACAGCCTTTATTCTGGCAATTCCTCCTTTTGCTGCTTGACTTTGCAGCTCTAATGATGATGTATGAGAGCACAGCTGCATCTGCAACAGGCTGGATCTGCCCACGGGACTGTCCCACCACCCTCAGAGGGCATGGACACTGTCTGCTGCACCACTAAGAGCTGTCTTAGTGCTCTGTGCCCACTTAACCCACCCTTAGAGAGCTGGGGATGGGGAGAGGCTTTGTGTGTGGGCAAAGGTAGGTCCTTCTGCCTGGACAGCTCATTTTGAGCCCCATCTCCACACTAAGCAGCTGTGCCCAGAGGTTGTGTGGGCTGACAGGCTCTGACACTGTCCCAGGGCTGTGCTGCTCTCTGGCATGTGCTGAGTGCAGGTCCTTCTGCCCCACTGGGTCTGCAATGTTCTCCCCAGTTCGCCTCTACCTGTGTTTCAGAAAAACTCCTCTCTACACTTTCAAGCTCAGGATTTTTGAGGTTTCACCTGCATCTGGTTGTGCTTTCTTTGACCTGGCCATGACTGACATGAGAGCTGGGAGTGAAGCCCCCTCCCTGCTTTATTCCTGAGAGGCTCTGTTTCCATCCCCAGCTCACTTGTCCCAAACTTAAATTATTGTCTTGTTGTCTTTTCTCCCACCATTTTCAGTAGGTAAGAGGAGAGCAGAGTGTAATAAACAGGAAAAATGTTCTAGACCAAATGAATGAAAGGTCAGCAAAACCTCTCACAATTTGCAGAGGAGGGAGGAAATGGAATGAGGGCAGCAAAATAGAACAACTTCAATTTGATTTCCAGGTCTGTAAATTGTATTAGTAATTGGAGCACTACTAAGGTTTAAAGGCAAATTATATGTTTTCCCTAAAAAAATATTTTTGGGGGTTTTCCCCCCTTCTTTATTGGTAATTATAATCAGCTTGCTCCCACACACATCTGCACATTTTATGCAACTCTTGATACTTGTAGCTGTCACTAAAGAACACCTTCCAGGTTTTGAACGGTGACATTTGTGTGGATTCAGTGAAAAGGATCCATTTACAGAGTTTAGAGATGTGCAGTGCTTGGCCAGCTCCCAGCAGAGGCTTCACCAAAATTCCTCATTACAACAATTAGCTTCTCAAACACTTGGGAACGAGGCTGCCAGCTGCAGGGATTTTACCCTGGATTTGAGTACGTGCACACTAAAGCACATGCAAACACCCAGGTTCATGTCCAGCTTGGTGCTGCTCTTGGAGACTCCCTGAACAGAGGGTAAAAATACTTCAGGATGGGGAGCTGATGTGCCTGAAGGGGGGCCTAGCAGGCAAAAATAATCTGCATTACAGTACGAAGTAGTCAGGGTCCATGTGAACAATCCTTTTCAAAATGAAGGTGCTGTCGGCTGTTTTAATTTAATTTACTACACTTTAATTTACTTTTTGGAAATGAGCTAAATGAATAAATTGAATTATGGCTACTTTAACTCTGAAGGAGCATATCACATAAGAGCTTGCTGTGGTTTCACTAATCAGCTTTGCATTTAAACCCTAAATGTATTTAGATTAGCTCTCACAGGCATCCTCATATAGGTATGCCTGCAGGTACCCACCTGCTTTCCTTCTCCTTCCCTGGTCTTGCTGCTCTGAGGAAGCCAGGGCTCTATAAACAGATTTACAGGGTTTGTGCTACTTCATGCATCACCCTGGCCTGGGATTTTGAAAGCAGAGACAGGGACCTATGAAGGGTGGGTTGATGTGGATAATGTCTGATGTACACAGCATGTTAATCCCAATGTCCTGCTGGTAACTTGAACGAGCTCAAGAGACTGCCATTTTCTGCTGCATCTCATCAGGTGAGTGCAATCCATTATTGTCCTGCTGCTCCTTTGGAAATGGGATGACAGGAGCCAAGACAAAACCCATTCCTGTGCTCTCTGCAGCTGGGTCAGCAGAGGTACACAAGGGTGGCTGCGTGTGAGCCACACTTGTAATTGTGGCTCCTTCTCTTATGTGATAGTGTGGCTCCAGCTACGAACTAATTATTCCTGCCTCTGGGCACTGTCTCCTGGATAAAGCAGGTGTGTCTTGCTGCACTGAGCTGGGGAGGGAGGCCAGGGATGGATGGCAAGCAGCAGGATCCCTTCTGTGGCGGAGGAAGAGACATGCACACCCTCTAACCTCTGCCTTCTCTATAAGCCGTATGGGCCAGCCCCTGCACTCAGAAGGGCAGAGCCAGAGGATATGGACCTGAGGAGATTTCCAGGTAGTGCTGGGATTCCCCACACACCACTTTAGTGGGGTTTGTATGGCCCAGAAGTCACAATGTGCTGTAATGGATGGGTGGGCACCTGGAA
The DNA here is from genome assembly GCA_039654755.1 of Calcarius lapponicus. NCBI lineage: Eukaryota > Metazoa > Chordata > Aves > Passeriformes > Fringillidae > Calcarius > Calcarius lapponicus. Next base: position 25,126,604 of record CM077471.1, on the reverse strand, counting down.
AACATGACCACATGCTCACTTACTGGAAATAGGCGCTGGTGACCGCTTGAGAAAAAGAAAAATCAAGCCTGTGGTAATGGCTGAGCATTTCTGACCTTTGCTCTAACATTTCAAATTTGTTTTTATTGCTTCTAATTGTCCTTGCTTTGGAGCATGCACATTATCTAACTGTCAGGGCACTGGCTGTCATTATCTGCTGGGTCATTTGGTTTGTGTTCTTTATGATTGAAACTTGTCAGGCATTCCCAGAAAATACTGTGCTCCCCTTGCAGTGTCAAACATGGAGCTGGTTAATTGTGCATCCCTGAGAGTGAAGCATTGGGACTGATCAGGCATTGATTGTTTAGCTGAGATGGACACAATGGAAACGTGTCTCCTCTGTTTGGAGGGGAAAGTGTAAAAATTAGATCAGCAGCAACACAACAGCAGCCAGGTTTCTTAGTCTCAGGGATCATAGGTTACCCATTTTCCAGCCTTGATGACTCATTTTTGATCCCACTCACATGGCTTAGATAACTTTATTTTTATTTCCCTTTGCAATTTAAACACCAATTCTCTTCTGTTTTGACTTTCCTTAATACACCAGCTGCAAAATCACTAGCTCAAATCTCCCCACCTTGCCTTGCTTCATGAGATGCAAACAAAAATCAAGAAATGTGTGTGTGGAAGAGCTCAAAATGCCACAGCAGCACAAATGTGCCCCCACTGGTGGCTCTGTAAACCTCAACTCATCCAAAACATCAGCCCAGTTTGTAAGTCTGCTAATTCATTTTAAGGCCTTTAAGATTTGGTAACAATTAGAAATCCAGGTACTGTTATTTTGGATGTGAACACTACATTCAGAACAGGTGTATGTAGGGCTTGTGCTGTAGATGGGCTGGAAGAGCTGCAGGGAGCAATAGCAACATCCCCAGTTTTGCAGAGTAAAAACAAGCTTTGCTGGGAACACCAGGCTGTTAGACCTCAGTGTGAATTATGCATCTGCTGTATTTAGATAGAAGCAATTTTCCTGTTGAAATCAGAGGTTGGCATTTTTATTCCCATGGGGTTCTGTAACTCAAAATTGTGTTGAGATCAAGCATGTAGCAAAGGCTTTTTTAGCTGTAAAGGTGAATGTATTCAGATTATTCAAGTGGTGATTTTTTGGATGTACAATTAGTTGAGTGAGAGATGTGGTATAAATTTGGTATTGTAATTGCTATGCCTCTGAGATTTTAATTTGCAAACCAGTTTGCATGGCTGCACGATTAACTGTTGTCTGTGCGATGAACATGCAGCAGAGCTGTGGTTGGGTTGTGACTGTCAATTGGCTCTATGTCCAAAAAAACCACTTTGCCACAAGTACCTGATGTGAACTGAGTGGTTGATTCTCATGATGCTTCAGTTCAGTGGATGGCTGAAAAAGGCCAGTGTCTAAAAATCTCACATCTAAGTGCTGCTGGCATGACAGCATTTCCTTTTCCTGTGTTAACCAAATCAGGAAAAAGGAAGTTTAAGACCCATTTTTATCCTCTTTTCATATTTTGCATTATATTTTTTCCTTCACTTGCATAGAGCAGTGTGGGAATGACACTCAGCAGTGCTGCTGAGTGACTGGAGTGGGTGCAGAGAAACGGGGGTCAGCATAGACCAGGAGCTGAGCCCTGCCTGCCCACCCAGTGCTGTGCCCTGGGAGAGGGCAGCAAGGCTGTCAGCAGTGACATGGGCAGTGCTGATGCAGCCCCAGGGCAAGGGATGGGCTGCCTGGATGGCTTCCTGATGTTTTTCATGAGTCTCCATTTGGTTCACAGCTGCTGCAGTGTTTGGGTCTCCAGCGCTGTCTAGGAACATGTCAATGTAATTAGACACAGAACCAGAGAAACTGCTTGTTTTCACTTCACTGTGCCTTTCAGGTCTCCCTCCCAGGGTCCTAATTTATTTATTTTTGTCTCAATGTTTATCTCTTCAAAATACCACTATGCCTTAGGTTGGTGATTGAGCTGTAGAGATGCATTAAATGGTAGCAGCTGTGACAGTGGGGAAAGAAGGGCTGGTGGAGGTAATGCCCTCTAAGCCCTGGGCCTCATCAGCAACTACATTATTACATATTTTTAAAATGTATATTAAAACATCCTTCTGGAAATAAAAGCAGAAGTACTGAAAACCACACACTTGTGTGGTGAGGAAGGCAGGTTTCTCTGGGTCACTACAGGGGAGCCCAATTCCTTGGGGTGAGCCAGGGTGCAGGGATCAAGAAAAACTGGGGTTCCACCAGCTCTTTTCAGCTCTTCCCAGGTCTGCTGCGTGGCCTTTGGCAGGTCACTTCACGTGTGACATGGATGTGTGACAGGGATGTGTGACAGAGCTCCTCTCCCTCCCAGTGTCTGAGGCTCAGTAGGGTTTGGTACAGCACCAGCACCAGCCTGCCCAGAGTCACCAGCGGCCCTGGGGAATACAAAAACTGACCTCAGAGGGAGCAGACTGAGAGCTCAAAGAGTGTATCAGGCACGAGTAGAGAATCTTCTCATTTGTGTCCTGCCACAGCAGGGGGGGAAAATGAGAAAAGCTGGCAAGGCACAGCCGAGGGGGCCAAGAGCTGCCTGAGGGAGCACCCTGAAGGGTGACTGGAGCCCCTTGGCTGGTGTGAGCAACGCTGACAGCACAGCTTGATTGCCTCTCTTGGGATGGGAACGGGCAGTTGGTTTTTGCTGCTTGTACAAAGGAGAAACTGTCTGAAGGTGTGTCTGCAGGGGATGGGGATGGCTGCTCAGAGAGGGTGCTGCTCTGGGGTGGGTGTGGAAGGACCCACTGGAATCCCACAGGCAGGCTTATAGGGCAGCCAGAGATGGTTCCTCCGGCTCCTGGTCCCCGTGTTTGTCCCAGAGACAGCTTTTCAGTCCCACTGAGAGCCTCCAGTGCTGGCAGGGGCTGTGAAGGAAAGGTCCCTCTTCTGGGATACCCCAGGGCTGGCTGAGCCTCCCTGAACAAGGATGGTGCTGCAGGACCCACACCCTCTGCAATTCAGCCTCTCATCAAGCAAGGCCTCTGGACACAATGGTGTGAGTTGTGACCCTTTTTCCCCAGGCCTGGCTCTGCCCAGACAGATAGACCAGGGCTGAGGCTGTCTGGTCACTTGTACCCATCTTGCTGTGAGCAGTGTGCCAGGACCTGGAGGGAAGAGGGGCAGTGAGAGGAGATGGAGGATTTTAATTACAACCTCTAAGCAAAATGGCTCTATGAGTAAACAGAACAGAAATGTTGCAGAATTAACTGTTAACAGAGATTTATTTTTCCTTAAAGTAGCAAAAATTCATCATGCACACTGTAAACACATACACAGAGGAGTGTTTGCCTGGGAAACGAGTAATGAGACTTAGTTCCTTATCAGGAACTGAAGTGTTACAAAGCAAGTCTTTCCACCAGATAAGCTGTGGGAAGCTAGGGAGCTGGTTCTGTGGTGCTGGGCTGTGAAAAGCTCAGTTCTTACCCTGTGAACTCCTGGGGCATCACTGCAAAAAGCACTTTGTATTTATCACAACCCTGCTCCTTTGGAGGCCAGTTATAAAACTCCCACAGCTCTGCTGGGGCTGCAGCCTGAAAGGGACACTGAAAACTCCAAACTATACTGACAAATGAAATTTGGCATGAAATTTGGCTAGATAATTGGAGTGAGAAAATTGGACTTAGAAAATTGAAGTTATGGGCACGGTATCACATCTTTGTGGGCCCTTTGAAGGCACTGGTCTGGATGCTGGAAGAGCTGGCATCATGCGCTGGGTGTTCCCTGGCCACACAATCAGTCTGTCCCCAAAGATTCTGACCCAGCTGTGAACACCCCTGGCAGTGGGGGCAATCCAGCTGTGAGCAGATGTGTGAACCCAGCCATCCTGGGAATGGTACGTGCCCCAGAAGGAAATACTCACAGCGAGAGGAGGGCTGTACATGAGCAGAAATGAAGGGACCTTGGTGGGAGAAAACAATGGGAAGTACTTCACCCAAAAAGAAGTAATGGGATCCTTCTCTTGGAGAGCTCAGAGCTAGCACAAAGCCCTTGAAACCTCCTGGAAGGACTAACCCTGCTCTGGCCAGAGAGGGATGGGACCAGCTGGTCTTTAACCACCTCTAATTTGTCTCAAGCTGCCAAAACCTTCCTTACAGATGCACTTCACTGTGAGACTTCACACACAGCTTGTCCTCAGAGCACACCCCACACACACTGACCTGCTGCTGGAGCACTGCAGTGGCTGACAGCACCTGTCCTCTCTCTCTTCCTTTGGCAGGAAGGACAACGTGCCACCCTATAAATGCACTGCCCAGCGGGGCCCAGGGAACAGCCACGCTGGAGGAAAAGCCGAGAAGAGGAGCCTGAAGGACTCATCTGTTTCCACACGCTGAGAGGAGAGGAGAGGAGAGGAGAGGAGAGGAGAGGAGAGGAGAGGAGAGGAGAGGAGAGGAGAGGAGAGGAGAGGAGAGGAGAGGAGAGGAGAGGAGAGGAGAGGAGAGGAGAGGAGAGGAGAGGAGAGGAGAGGAGAGGAGAGGAGAGGAGAGGAGAGGAGAGGAGAGGAGAGGAGAGGAGAGCTGTAGGGCAAGGTGGAGGAACACGTCGCAGTCAGGAATTGATGCTGTTTCTCTTTTTTTTTTCCCCAGACAAATATTTCTAAGATAACAAATAGTCCAAGGAGCAAAGAGGGAGAGGGAAATTAGCTAGAAATTTTACTATTGATTCTTTTTTATTTATAGATGGTGAATCAATTTCAGGGCTTTTTTTTTCCCCTATCTGTGAGGGGAAAAAAGAGTGAACTGATAGATTTGCAGAAATCATTTGTGGTGTCTGAAAAGCTATTTGTTAAAATGAGAAAGCCTCTCCTTCCTTCACCAGCCCTCTTCTCTCTCTTTAAAGGGGTAATCCATACAATGAGCTAATGAGGGAGTCCTGGCTTCTCTACTGCACCATCTGATATCTTCCCTTTAGCGTTGGGCTCAGAAGCCCTTATGCCTACTGCATGTGCTAGTCCTGTTAGCTTGCATTAAGAGAGCCTGATAAATAGCTTCTGGGAGCCAGGCAGGTTCTCCTCAGTGTGCAGTTTATCATCCACTGCATGGCTGGGTGTTTTGCTCTTCTATCAGATCGTTTGAGGAGAGGGGTCATGTGAGAAATGGGATTGTCAGGCTGCAGGCATGAAACTTGCTGTGAGACCTGTCCAACAGGCAGGGACAGTGACCCTCCGTCAAAAACTGTTTGGGGTCTAGAAAGACCAGACTTGCCAACAGATGTGTGACTGAGGCAGAGTGAGTCAGGAGTAGTGCTGAAAGGGGTGAACAAACAGTGGTGTGTAAGAAACCCCAAGCAAAACCTCAGCACCTCCCCATTACATGGATGGCATGTGAAATCTCTGCTCAAAGCCACTGTCACCAGGCAGTCTTGTCTCCTCCAATGTGTGACCCTCTGAAACATCTGGCTTTGATTCTCAAACTGGAGACAAAAAGAGGATGACCCAGAGTGGAGTCTGAATGTCTCCCAGGGGATGGAAAGGGAGAATGCACTTAGAAGGGCTTCTTCTCAACCCATCAGAAGCCTTGGGAAGCAGCTTCTCTTCAGCCTTCTGCCAGGAGCTGGGCTGGAATGGTGGCTGGAGGGAGAGAAGGTGCCAAGACCCAGTAGGAAAGAGAGGGAAAGGATGAATGAGACTGAGGGTGAAAAAAAGATGAATGAAACATGACTGAATGAGCTCCTCTTGGTGTGGGGTGGCCCTGAAGAAGTACTAACCCCAGACACTGTTCTCTAGTAAAAGAAATGTGTTGGTTGTCCCTCCCCTCTTTCCCAGGACAGGAATGCCATGATCTAGGAACAGAGTCAGGCTGAACTGGGTCCCACATCCCAGTGGACCTCCTGGGAGCCACTGGCACGTGGTTTCCATCCAGTTTGTACTACTGCAGCCAGAACAAGTGAGCAGTGACAAAAGCTTGGCTCTGCAAGCTTCTGAAGAAGGACAAGCTACTCAGGATCTGCCAAAACTTGAGCTGAATGCATCTGTGCATTAGCCACCCATTAGCTGGACTTTCCTTAGTTGCTGTCTGAGAAAAGGATCTCACTTGAAAGCAAGGAGGAGGTATCCCACTGTAAGGAAAATGATTTAAAACACCAAGCAAACCTGCTACCATCAGTATTTCAAGGTGAGAGGGTTAAACTGTGTACATTTTTGGGGAGAATAAAATGCCTTCATATGATGAATTCCAAGGCCTCCAAAAGGCACAGTGCTGACTCTCTGTCTCCAAAAGCAGAGTAATGAATAGCAGTGACAGTGTGATAATTAAAATGACCTCTTGGAGATATGGATTAGAAGGTACGCATGGGGGGAATAAGTTCTCCTTTGAATTAATCTAGTGCTAATTTATGACTATCATTGGGTTTTATAGGGTTTTAGTGGAAGACTTTCAAAGTTGGTTTACTGGAGTTAAAATGTTCTTTCCCATATTCATTGCAAAAACACTTGGAGAATTCCTCATTATTTATTTTTGGATGTTACTATATATACGTACATATATATATATATATATATATATAAAATGAGAGAGTTTCAATATTTGCTTAGCTGCTAAAAAGACTACTCTAGAAATATGAATAAAGTGATAAAAGCAGCTGTGGAATGAGTGTGTTGTTTCATTTCCATTTCTTCCTCCTCACAGGCTCCCAGATCACTTCAAAACCAAGACAGCTGGATTCTGGGAAGTCCTTGTGCTGCCCTATCAGCTGTCAAAGGCTCCCTCTGTCAGACTTGTAAAAGTCAGTATTTTAAGTTTAGATTTAATAACTGGATTTTCCTGAAAATCACTGTTTCCACTTGTTACTTGTCTTGGGCACAGGTATCTGCCCCACAGCCTGAAATCTGTAGGTCTTAGGACAGACCTAAAGTAGATTGCTCATCTCTGCCAGAGATGCTGCCTTTCTGCTGAGATATTCCAACCTTTCAGTGGCACAGGAAGCACAGATTGGAGACAGTTACCCATATGGGGAATGATGACATCCCATTTGTCAAGTCCCATGGTGCTAACCTTCCCATCCTCTCCACCTGCCCAGCAATGCTGTAACATCCAAACAGAAGGTTATCTGCCAAGAGCATCTGCCTTGCTCTTCAGCCGGGCAGCACGCCCGTCCTGGAACCCATCCTCCCCATCCTCGTTCCAGAATGTCTTGTTCAAGCTCTGTGCTCTTGCCTCCCATTTCATTCCTCTTTCAGTTTGTCTCTGGCACCTTCTGGCCGAGCCACAGTTGCCAGTACCCAATTTTTCCATGCTGACATCCCAGTCACATCTCCCCTGAAGCCCATAGGCAGAGCTGACTTTATGGTGCTTTCCTCAGAGACCCACAGCTGCTTTCAGGGATCTCCAATAAACTGTGCTTCTTGAAAGCTCTCCCTGACCATCTGGGGATGGGAGCCTGAGCCTTTCTTTCACTGAGGGGTCTCTGCTAGTTTGCCTGAGGGTTTACATATTCCATTTTTTGGGGAGTCCAGCATGAGAGGTGAAAATAGGAGACCTTTTGTTCCCAGCCTCTAGTTCCCTTTCCTCCCATGTGAGTGCTGAAGTTCTCCTCCTCCACTTGAGCAGGCAGATCCTGCTTCAGAACCTACTTCTGGCTTGCCATTAGCCTCTTCTTCCTGGAGATGATCCGTGTCTCAGATGTAAGGAATGCACGTTGAACTCCCAACAATAATTCCTTATCAGTCACTTGTGCCAGGACCAAGGTAAGGTGACACCAGGGATGCTGACAGGTTCAGAAGCCAAATGGGTACAAAACTAGGCTTTTATTTGGACAGAATGGTATTTATTCTTAAGAACAAAGACACATGTTTATCTGAACACGAGTGGAGGGCTTTTCTTGTGAGGAGACCAGTGGCCCATTGCAAAGCCCTGCCTGCCTCTTCTCATTCCCTGCTCTGGGGAGCTGCAGGGCTCTCCCTTGGAGCAGCAGCAATGTATTTGCCTCCCTTCGTACAGGACTGGATGATGCATATTAAAATGCTGAAATTAACTTGTTTTCCATGCATTCTGCTCTCCTGACAAGAAAATCCCACTACAAACCCCTGCACGGGCAGTCTAACTGCACTGAGATAGACCCTCACTGTGAGGGGATTATATATTCTGATTGGGGCTGAGTTTGCAATTATTCTCTCTGCCACACCAAAGACCTTTACTGCAGAGCTGCAAACCAGTTATAGGAACATGAAATGCTTTGACTTCTTCACTAGGGAAACATTAATCCAATCACAGGTTATGTCCATTACAGACTATGGCAATACTGTATACAGGAATTCCCAGGAGAAGGTTCTACAAAAATTGGAATCTCTCTATAACCATGTTATGAGATTTACTGGTGTGGATAAAATGGGCAGAGTTAAAATTACCAGGCTGGCTATCTCTAAAAGACAGGTGAAGTCTGCTGGCTATCATTGCTTCGCAATATTACAAATGGAAAAGCCCTGAAGTAATTGAATAACACATCTGCTGAAAAAACCTGTGAACTGCTATAACCTAAAGATAGACTGCAAGGAAACAATGTAGGTACAGCACCCAGTTAAAAGGAAAAAGATGCTTCCCTTACCTGGTGCAGGAAGATATCGCAAATGCAGGTACAGATTTTCTCTTTGCCTCCTAGATTACGTGTGTCTATGTGTGAGTGCTCTATATATTTGTGTGTGTGTTCGTGTCTACCTATCTCTTTCTTTGCACATAAAAATGAGTTAAACCAGGTTCCTCAGCAGCCAGAGGAATGGTGCTGGATGGGAATGATACATAAGCAGAGCTCACTATGTTTCTTTTTTCACTGGAGGTTGCTGAAAACAATTGGCATGGCTGGCAAAGGAGCTGGTTTCTATCCCATAAAATCTTTCTGTCCTTGTGCAGAAAAAAGATTTCAAAGCCCTTTGCCAGAGTTGATGGAGGTTTTCCCTGTGCTTCAGTATCAGTATTCAGTGATCTATAACCACAGTTTAACAGCAAAGAGCAAGTTCCCTGGCTCCCTGCAAACCCAGGGATGGAGCTGCTGTGGCCGGGGCAGCACACAGCCCCCTCAGGGGGAGGATGGGCACAGCCTGGCCTCCACATGGCCCTGTGAGAGCAGCCACGTCACCTCCAGGCATGGACAGCACAGCCACAGCAGCAGAGTGACTCTCGGCAGCAGAGTGCCCACCATGGCCTCGTCCCTTCTCTGCAGGTGAGTGCTCTGGGCACTGGGCGTTCGTGGCGTGAGAGGGGATTTCAGGACAGCCAACACCCCTCCTGTGCCTCTGCCTGGCATGGGGGAGCTCCTCTCATAACTCATGTTCCTCCCCATCTGCTGGCTCTGAGCAGAGATCCAAGGGCAGCTGACGTGGCTGTCAGGGGCTGTCACAGCTGCCCAGTATGGGGAGGTGTGATTTATTTCACATCTCACGCACCCCTCCATGGCAGAGCAGCACACATGGAAGGATGAAATGCTCTGGAGTGCATCTGGAGGGCTTTGAATCCTCCTGTGGAAGGAACACAGGGGAGACTGGGAGCATCAGTACTGATGGGCATGGATGTAACAGATATTTTTCTTTTTCATTAAGTCTTTCATCAAAAAAGTTGTTTATTTTTGAAAATGTTTTGAAGAATATAAATTTGTGAAGTATAAAAATGCTGCTTTTCCAGTAAAGCTTGAAATTTACTGTCTGGAAGCAATGGGAACAGAAACCAGCCAATTCAAACTGCACTACCAATAGCCTGTGTATCTGAAGGAAGGTTTTATTGCCAGCTAGGGTTTGGAAGAAAAGAGTACTAGAGCAAGTTATGCCATTGGGGATGAAGTCTTTCTCACAGCCATACGGGAGTCAGTATCCTACTGTGATTCCCTGTTATGCACACAAAATTACCCTGGGTATAAAGAGCCCCCTGTTCATTTTGCATTGTAGGGTTGTTACTCCTGATACTTTCAACCAAAGCAGCCTGAACAAATGCTGAGGATTTGTACTTTTTCCCTTTGGTGCCAGGTGAAGGCAGGAGGTTTTGGGGGTTGCTCCATGCATGTATTGCTAAGATTGATGAGGCTTGTTCTACAGCATTTAGGGCCCATTTTAAGGCTGGGTTAATAAATTTCTAGAGGTGTGATTATTTTAGGCCCTGAGCATTATCCTTGTTGTGTGATGCCCCTTCCAGAGCTGCCATGAGCACTGAATCTGCTCGCTGGTGTTCACAAGTCTGAAGGCTGAGCACAGCCCTGCAGGGAGACAGCAGGCTCTTGGTGGGGATGTTGTTTTCTGGCAAATTCATGTTGTACTTAGCACTTAATCATTTCTGTGTCCCCTAGGGCAGATTTCTTTTCCATCTCAGTCGGTCAGAGCCCTGTCACGCTCCCAAAGAGTTTGAGCAGCTGATGCTGAGTCACCAAGTGGAAAACACAAAGTATGTCTGAGGAGGCTTGACTGAGAAGTGGGAAGAAGAGGGAAGAAAAAAGGGGGAGAAGCACAGTTTAACCTTCGCTGAGGAAACTGGTTAGAGCATAGAGGTGCTCTTCAGCACAGGAGTCTTGAGTCCTCCTCTCTCCTCCCTTTTTTGGCATGGGAACATGGGTCTCACAGAGCTTGTGATTCAGCCCCCAGGGGATGAACCTTTGGTCTTTTTAGGTGAAGAAGCATTTTGCTATTTTTAATAAAGCCAGTACTTCACCCTGGAAATCTTGACTGCAACTTTTAGCTCTTCCATGGATCAGATATTGCAAGATTTAGTATAAGGTGAGGAATATTTATCTCTGTGATTCATGTCTGCCATCCAAACCCCCATGATTTTTACCTCATACTAATGTTGCTTTATATATCATTTTTTCCATGAGAGGAAACACCCATTTCTCACATGGTGGCCCAAGACTCAGGCAGATGAAGTGAGCTGAAGCAGGACAGAAGTGGGTCACAGAGCCGGAGAGGGAAGTGAACGAGGCTCCATGGCTGAGTCACAGCAGCCAGTTGAGTGATGGCCATGGGTGCTTGGCTAAATCACCACAGATGTTCCCAAAGCAGTGCTGGCAGAGAGTAAGCAGTAATTAATAATAACTGTTAAATGCAGACATTTCGTACCTCTCAACCTTGAAACAGGAGAAGGATTTTTGCAGAATACTTCCTTTTTACTCACTCTCACACTTCATGTTCAGTACGCCCTGTTCCTGAACCAAGCTGTCATTCAGCCATCCTGAGACTTCCCAAGCCATTCATCTGAGGATTTCTGCCTGAAATGGCTGTAATAATCAGAGTCCCCAGGTTATCATTTAGTTCTAAGTCCATGATATAATCAGGAAATCTCTGAGATGAGAGCTTGTGTGGAAAGCCACACAGAAATACGCTAGAAACCCCCATGCCACTTCCTTCAATCAGTGCAGGTGCCACGTTTTGGGGTTAATTTTTCTTGCCCAGGATATATTTGATTTAAAAAAAAAATCAAGATTTCCTAAGCATCCTCACTCAACTTCAACATATTTTCACTCTTAATAAATGTATGTAGCCCAGAATAAGCCCCAAAAATTTAAAAAAAAAAAAAAAAAAAGCTACTTAATTTAGGTATTGCAGATAGGTCCTGAAATGGTGCCCTTGAGTAGTTTTGCCATGAATGGCCAGTTTTGCTATGTCCTGCCTCATGAGGCAGGGGAGGCACAAGGCATAAGAGGGGCAGAATGATGGCACAAAAATAATGGTCATAACCAAGTTCTCCCTCTCCAAGTTCAATCTGGCGCAACTGGTACTTGAAAGAAATTATTTGCTGGTGCAATGCCATTTTTAAACAAATTACACTATACTTTTTAAATGCGTATTTGATTTAAACCAGTCCATATGTGGGTTGGTTTAAGAAAAAAAGTAAAAAAAAAAGAGGTTTTTCTTGATTTAGCAAAATGGTGACAATCTGCACAGGCTGAGGGCAGAGGTGGAAACCCAGCCCTGTTCTGAGCAAGGTTCCATGCAGCATGGGACATGCCAGGTCAAAAGGAGGGCATGTTCTGGGAAGTGGAACATGTATTTGGAAATCACCAAGGGCCATCAGAACAACTAGTGCTGTCTAGGGTCAATCTGCCTGACTTTTGTTCCGACCTCCTCACCATTTCAGGGTCCAGATGCCTGCCCTTGGCTGTCCCAAAGCATCTTCCCCTGTCCCTGGGAAGATGGGAGTGCTGTGGGGTCCTGGACAGGGCATTAACCAGAGGAGCTAAACACCACTAACCCCTTGTGACTGCCTGCCACAAACTTAACCAAACCCAGCAGGAAGAAGAGGGATGGTGGTCAGGTGAAACCCACACTCAGACAGAGCCAGGGCTGCTTGCTATGAACTGGGAATTTCTCCATCCCATCTGGACCAGTTGTGGCATCAGAAAAGCAGTTCAGCCACAAACCAAGCCACGAGGCCATCACTCATCAGCACACAGCACTGATGCTACTGCAGAATAGCAGGAAAGGCTCTATCCCCATCTACTTTTAAATCATCAAGCTAATAAGTACCCTGGATGATAAGATGTAATCTTTTAAATGCAGTATGGATTTCTTCCCTGAATTATGCATGATAACATCTTTAGGCAAGAGAGGTTTTTTTCTCTCCTCTCCTAGAAGAGAAATCTTGTGGTGGTGATAATCACTATTTTACAACAGTCTCACCTGGGAAAGGCTCCCTATTGCTGGGCAATCTCTGCTGACTTCCTGGGGGTGTGGAGCCCTTGGATGGTGCTCGAGCATCTCCAGGCGATGGGAGGCTGTTACACCCACTGGTTCCACAGGCTGGTACTGGTGTCCAAGCAAAAGTAGCCTGTTGAGGAAAATCAAGAGGGGAAGAAAAGAATGAGCACTGGAATTTCAAAGGTGACTAGGCAAAATCAGATCACCTCTGGTCATATGCAGTCCCTGTCTGGGCCTCACTGGTTCCCCAGGGGGGCAGTGGGGACCACATGCTGCACAAGAGGCAAAGCGCACAAATTAAAACAAATATATGAAATTCCATCTGAATACAAGAAAATTATTTTTAACTGTGAGGATGGTCAAATGCTGGAGCAGGCTATGCAGTCTCCATCCCTGCAAATATTCAAAACCCAGCCAGATACAGCCCTGGCAACTCCATGTAGGTAACTCAGCCTAAGCAGAGAGGATGGACACAGTGATCTCAAGACCCTTTCCAACATCATCCCTTCAGTGATTCTGTTTCCTCTTTCTTATCCATGATTTTGACAATTTTTCTGACCATTTCTCAGCAATTACATCATTTTGCAGGGTAATAATATCAACATTTAGCTCTCATGCAGCATTTTTCCCTCCTTGATCTCCAGCGCCTTTAATGAGGGTTGTAGTTCACAACCAGCTGGGGCACCCACAAACCAAGGGATTTTACCTTAAAGACATTCAGGAAAGTGGGGGCAAAGGGACCAAATCTCCAAAGTGTCACCTTCCCTTCCCAGACCAGCACTGCCACTTCAATACCTGTGCAAGTGATATTTCCAGGGAAATTTCTAAGCACCCAGTGACAGTAGAGGATGAAGGTTCAGGAGGCAGCACTCTGTTCACAGATGCAGCCCTTGAACCGCAAATCCCAGCAAAGGAAAGATGTTTCTGTGTTTTGCCAGGGAGCAGTGGTGCAGGCAGCCCTGCTCTGCTGAGCTCAACTGAACCACAAGCAGGCAAGCTGGTGCTCCAATGGAAATGTATCCACAACTGGTAAAAACAAGCTTTACCCACCAGTGCTTCAAGCTACAGGTCAGGTTTCTGTGCATCACATGATTTTTTTATTATTTTTTTCCCAGTGTCCTGGTGTCAGATTTGGCCAAGATGCAATGCATAAAAACCAAAACATTTTTTTCTTAATGGTACAATTATTGCCAATCCTTAGAGACTGATGTTTGTAGTAGCATAAAAATCATTTTACTAAAACTAACATTGCTGTGATTTTGCATCTCAATGTATTTTGATCTATAGGTAAATACACCTTAAAAAAAATAATCTGATTTATCTCATGGATAGTGAAAACCAGACAGAGGAGCAGATGTGTGTGCATTCTACAGACACACAAGAACTGAGCTCCCCTTTAAGTACTTGCTTAAATCCCAGGTCCTAACAAATAGGAATGATCTTGTTACTCCTTTGGAGAGCTGAATAAATACATGGGCTGTGTTTGCATGGAGCAGAGGAAGCAGGCAGTGGCCATTTATGGACGATTAATCACAGCCATGTATTCTTTATTTCCTATTTAGGGGTGATACAGTGGACTGAATTCTAATCAGCTCTCTCTGTTGCAGGGTTTCATGTTTCTGCTTTCAGCAGTTAACACTTTAGAGATAGCTGAAGTTAAATGAGCAGAATGGCTATGGATTGGGATCCAATGTGTGGACTCCTGGGAAGTTACACTGGAAACAGATGCAGATAATAACACCTCCTAACAGTGAGCTGAGCCCAACTAAAACCACTTCTGATCCCAGATACTCACTCACTACCTAATAAAGTTATGAAAACCAATGCAAAACAGAACAAAATGTTCCACTGGCATGCAGGGAACATTCCTACTTGGAGGTGCTTTACAGCTGGTCAAGTGGGATAGTGGTAAGCAAGTGGAAAAGGGAAGTTCAGCCTTGTGCCTCGCTCATTAGCAATTCCTCCAACAGCAGGAATGCCTACAAATGAACACAGGGTTTTAATGTTTTCTGAACAGGTTATTTGGTAGGTAAAGCTGGATTTTCTTAATGGGCAGGACTGGAAACTACCCCTGCCTGGAGGGGCAATGCTGCCCTCCCTGGCCTCTGACTCTGGTGTAGTAGTAGTTCAAAGGACTGGCAGACCAAGTGCTCCAAGGTTTCAGGCAAAGCTCAGGAAGGCTCAGTTAGGAATTGTTGCACAAATGATTCCTCCATTCTTCCTTGTTTTTTATTTTAAATATGCAGTATGTCAGAACACTCCTCAGCAGAGACACAATCTTCACCCCCTTGTTCAAGGAGTGAAGAATAATTTTAACAGAGCCAGTACCTCTTCTCCTTGCACGATGCTCAGTTTGACCTTTCCAGCACGACAGTAGTATTAAGATAAGAATCATGTACTGTACCCTGACCCCAGTCACACCACAGCACACCTGAATTTGGAGTCAGTCCACTCAAGTAATTAGAATTGACTGGGACTAAGACTGGTGCAGGCAGTGCTTGATATTCCTGGCATTTGTAGTGCAGGCAGTCGCTGGGATCCATTACCTCAGCCACACCTGCCCTCGGCGTGCCGCTCACAATGTGTTTATTACGCATGGCACTAATCGCACAGCAGGAGATTAAACTGGAGAGCTTTTAAAAGGCAAATTGGCCTTTTACATCACCTAATTTAGAAGGGGGGCCAGATTGCTCTGGATGATTTAGATACCTAACTCAATCAATGAGTGTGAGACATTGAAATGCCTTTGGAAGGAAAAGAAAAACCAAAACAAAAAAACCCTGCGGTCCCTAATCTTTAAATTTCATCTTTAATTTTGGAGTGAAATTGGTGCTTAGAAAATGTATCTCAGGGAGGGCAGGGAAAGAAGAGTCCATTGAGCAAAAGTGAAATCTCACTGAGCCAGGGACTGTCATCAACCAAAGAGGAGATGGGAAATTAGCACACAGCTCACTCACAGGAATACACTTACAAAATCCATGCGAGCAGATGATGCCATCCAGCCCCTGAAAATCTAAATTCCTTTAAAATTAGGGCCCTAGGTGAGAGATACTTTTCCAGGCATTAAGACTCTGGCAGCCCAGCCAAAGTACAAGATCAAGAAAATAAATTTGAAGGAGTTACTTTATTACAGATAACAGTCCTTTTCCCAGATAGCCACGCTTCAGTTAAACTCACTGAACCAAAGGCCACGTTGCAATTCACTTGGGAAAAACAGCTTGGACTAAGATATGATACAGGACAAGAAAAACTAATGATTTTGAGACATATAGGAAGAATGTGAGGAAAGTTTTTGATCTTCTTTTATTGGGACTCTTGAGATCTCCTCCTGGGCTACTATTTAAGACCCAACATTTTTTGCACTGCTTGGATCCAGTTTCCATAGCCTAGCACAGAAAGAGGCCTCTGAAAAGAAAGCAGCACTATATTCTGCCATATGCAGTGGACCAAGTGGAGAAGAGCCACATCAACAGTGGGTGTTACACAACAGTGGGAAGAATTTAACTGATTTTCAAGAAATGACAATTCAGTCCACAAAGGGGCTTGGGGACATGGAGGCTTGAAAGATTTGGAGGCAAAATAATAGAGCTTTGTTTTAAAGTCAGCTTGAGACTGCAGAAAACCATTCTGAAATTATCTGCTGGCTTCAGGTTATCCTTGTGTTGCGAAGCAGATACTTCAGCTGTCTGTTCAGGGGCTAGTGAAAGATCTCAGCCTTCAGAGCTGCCTCTATTCAGCACTGCAGGTAAGTTGTGACAAATAAGATGGGATTTACAGAGGGAGAAGTGCCGTTGAAGTGCAGTAATGGAGATAATAAAGACTTTCCTCCTGGACACACAAACAGGATTTCCTACTCACTTGACCAGCCTGAGAAGAGAAATGCTGCTCATTTGGACACATTTGTCTGAGTCTAAATAAGAACACACCTGTGTGTGCATGGGCAGTCTGGGGTTAACAAAAGGTTTCTGTCAGTTCCCAAGCACTGCCAGTTTGTCCTCTGCTACACCCAGAAAATGTGAACAGCATGGAAATTAAGATCTACTCATGAGCAGTAACTTAGCTCTTTTATGTAACATGCTGTAATGAAGATTATAAAAGCTACCTTCACAATTTCCAAGCCCAATTCTTTTTCATTTTGCCAGGAATTAAACTTTCAGATCCCAAAATGATCTGAAAGTTTAAAATCTGAGTTTGTAGGTCAAAAATATCAGAGTGGTTTGTAACAACTTCCTCCTTGCCACAGGCTTTGTCCACAGACACAGGCCAGTGAAATGTGACTCCAATGATGGATGCAGACCAGTGACCAACACTTTGACCCTTCCAAGCCCTGGGACCACAATCCAATGAATGTGAGAACCCGCAGCAGGGGGAACCAGCTGGAGGAACATGCACAGGCCAGTCTTAGTGCAGGAAGCTTCATCCAGTTGCTCTTGTTACTCTATTTTACCATATTAGAGCTTTTAAATATTATTTACCATATTTTACCATATTTCATCTCCAAGAGCTGGACCATGCAAGATTCAAAGCAAGCCAGAAATTCAGGTGAGTATTTGACTGCCCAGTGTGGCAGGCAGAGGGCTCAGACAATGAGGAAGGTTGGAGTCAGTCACTACAGCATCAGCCTGGGTTGGGAGGATCATTACTAATTCCCTTCTTGACCTCTAAAGTATTTTTTTCTTTTTTTTTAATATCGTTTCTATCTACATCAATGTTCACAGACATCAAAACTAGTTAGGAATAGACTAAAAACTGAGCTAGTCCAAGTTACCAGGTGAATGAAGACACAGTTCAAAATGGCAGCATCATGGCCTGTGCAGAGGTATTGACTGGAAAGAAGGCAGAGAAGGAACTGTACCTCCAGTCTGCTGAGGTTTGTGCTCCATCATGCCTTTGCAATCATGCCTTGCATCATGGCAGCTTAAGTGTGGTCCCTAAATCTCAACTTTAGAGAAAGGTACTACCAGCGTTACTTTTTTTGGAAGCATAAAAATTTCAGATTTAGATTGATGTTCTTTTTTATTTTGTGATCATAGCTAATTAAAAAAAATAATAGAAACATATACAGATCCAAAAGTTTTTTAGAAAAGAAACATTTTAGTTTAATTATGCCACTATGTTGTGTATGACACAAAGCTCACCGAAATCTGAATATTTGATGATCTCTGGAATTTGACTAAGAGCTCTTCAGCCTTAGGGAGAAACTTGACAATTACTAATCTACATATGCTGACAATATCAGGGGCCCCATGAGGGTCTTTAATTGCTCTGTAAACTTCAAACTGGAGTGTTCTTCAGTAGGACAAAACAAGATGCTGCATTCAAGCTAAAGAAAAGTGGTAGTTGACATGTTTATTAAATATCCCCAGGCCCTGAAGGATTGCAGGGTTGAAGGTTCTCTGGATAGAAGTTATAAATGCAGCATCTGATTTATTCCAGACAGAATAATTAAGCATTAATGCTCAGGTGCAGCTACAGCATGATGAATCCAGGTAACTTTCTGGATTTCCACAACTACAAACTGTTTTTCCATTCTCTTGCTTCCACAGCCCTTTTTGCTACATTTGCTTAAGCTTTGTGACTGAGCACATGGAATATCCTCATGATGTGAACAGAAGTGGACAGTGAGTTCTATAAGGTGCTGACCTGAGATTTTTTGAAAGCAAAATGTGTGACATTTGCCTTACTGTTACTTAATTGGAGGCAGTGAGTTTTGTCCATGTATCGGGCAGGGGAGGGACTTTTGTCCTCCAAGATACCTTCAATACAGGGCCTGAATTTTTGCCAGAAATTGTAGTAGGTCTGGCTCAAATGGCAGCTGCAGGAAAATGGATTGTTTCATAGGAGAACTGATAGTTTCCTATTCTTTCCCTTTAATTTACAGCTTGACACAAGCCCACGCTTTGACGCTGAAGGTTACATGTGTGTTATGGCCAGCACAGAAGGTTATTCTAATTCATTCTCCTGTTGCTGCATTGACTTTGATGTTTACCTTGTATGTTGTCAACATAATCACCAAGCAAATTCTGATTGCTTCATTTCTCATTTTATTTCTGTTTCAGGACCGTGTAGAGTTTTCCTCCCACTGCTGGGAGGGTTCATTACCTCTACTGAACTGGCCATAGCTCGCGGAGAAAGAAATAACATTAATCCCTCCAGAAGCCACCTAAAACAGCAGAACTGATCTTGGAGAGGGCTTTTACAAAGTGTTTTGTCATTTCTGGGGAGCAGAAGGAACAGACAGAGCTTGGATCACAACCCAATGGGATATGCAGAACTTCCCATTAGGGGAACACCTAGCCTTGCAATGAAGTTGATCAGGAAATAATAGGATGGAGTAATCCTGAAGGTCCCAGTACCAGCTTCATTCTGGGCTCTAGTGACACAATCCAAACCTTTCAATTTGGGATTGGAGAATGTAATCGACACAACACGTTAAACAACCTTAACTCCAGTGAGCAATGGCACCAGTAAAACACTTGTTTATTAGCAGAATGCATCTGATCTCAAAGGCCTGCATGACAAGTTCATTACATATCAATTTAATTAGCTGATTTACATTTAATTTACATTTCAATTAATGTCTTTAGCAACAAAACGTTGCCTTAATAGGGTAATTGCCTATTAGGCAATATGTAAAAGAATAAATAGTTGCATTCTGAGGAAGAATTCCTATTTTCAATTTTTTATTACCATAAATAACCTAAATAATTATTGCTCTTAAGGGGCCACGTCCCAGCTCCCTTCTGGGCCTAATTATAAAGACTTAGTACCTCATTAGGCAAAATGGTTTCAGAGTCACAGAAAAGCATTACTCTAATCGTGACTCATTAGTTTCGACAAAAGAGGGGAAAACTGCAAAAGTCGGCAAATTTTGCCATATTAGTCTTGTGGTTCATAAGCAGAGGAACACTTGAGAAGTGGCTCTT
The DNA here is from genome assembly GCA_039654755.1 of Calcarius lapponicus. Classification (NCBI taxonomy): domain Eukaryota; kingdom Metazoa; phylum Chordata; class Aves; order Passeriformes; family Fringillidae; genus Calcarius; species Calcarius lapponicus. Next base: position 25,107,031 of record CM077471.1, on the reverse strand, counting down.
ACAGCTGTGTAGGTGTTTCTGTCATGAAGTCCTGTTTTCAGAGGGTTTTTTTTTGTTAACTTTGGTCATTAAGAGAGAGTCACGTCCAACTGGAAAACCTGGCACGTGCACTCCTGGTGTGGTGCAAGAACTTGAGCAAACTTTTGGGTTTCTGCTCATCTTTTCCCCTCATGGCCACAAGCACAGGTGGCTTGGTTTGATGCTGTAACGTAGGGTTCATCTTCCACCATGCCAGAAGAGTACCTTTCAACAACATAATATATTCCAATGCACTGAAAATGGACAAATGATTTATAGTTTTTATTTGAATTCAATGGTGTTTTATCACAGTGTAAAATTTACTGCAGGCTTGGGTGTGACCAACCTGTAACTTTACGTCTCTCAGTGTTGGATCTACTGATGTAAAGCATGAACTCATACATGTTCACCCTGATGGTTTAAATTCGTTAAAAAATAACATGGACGGTTTGGTGCAGTGCTGATGGGGTTTATGCTACATTAGGCATCACCTCTCTGCTCTAAGCTAACATGACACTGGATCCAGAATCCTCTGTTCCTCTGGCAGCCGGTGTAAAGCCAACACTAGAGCACCAAGCTGGCACTAGGTACGTGTCAGAAGCTCTGGCAGATTTGATGGACATGTCTGTGCTTTGTTTGGATGAAGTTTGTTCTGCTGGAGACTCAGCAGTGCAGAGATTCAGAACTGATGAATGGAACTAAGGGCACTGATTGCAGTTGCTTAAAATTATGCCATGTGAGGAAATAAAAAGGGACTAGTTAAGATATTGTTTAGCAAACCATAAATTAATAATATTCTAGGAATACACAGAGCTTTTAAAATGAAAATGTTTAAATAATGAGAAAACAACCTTTTCATATAGTGTTAGTTTTCTCATTAACCTTTAATGATGATTCATATGTAAAAGAAACACAAACAGCTAGAAATAGGATTGTTAATTATAGCATTGTACAGCCTCCAAGAACAGATCATTGGTGGGGGTTCTCCTTTTCTCTCTTTTTTTATTTTTCTCTTCTTTTTTCCCCCTTTTTTAGTGACTAGGTGTTAGTGTCCTCATTTTACAGGGAGTTAAACTGGCAGCACAGAAATGTTAAGGGATGTTTCATATCTCAGAGCTGTAAGGAGACTCCCTACCCTTCCACTCCAGCCATCCTGCTCTAATGTTTACTGAAGTCAGCAATGTCTCTAGGGGATTTTGGAACTCATCTTGAACCCCAAGATCTTCAGACCACTTATGACTGTCTCATACTGTGCCAGCTTCTTACCTGGTGTGACTGACTCAACTCTGGAGGCAATTCATCTGCACTCTGTGTTTGGGCAAATTTATTGCCAGAGACTGGGAAGTTCTAGTTCATTAGCACTTAACTGTCCTTTAACAAGGTGCTGTGTGTATATACCATTAAGACACTGAAAAAGAAAACAGGTAAGAGTCCTAAGTGCACTCTTTCACTAGGATAACAGTGCTAGAGAGAAAGAGAGAGAAACTTCTACTTCCAAAAAATGTCTTATTACCTTCAAAAGTTAATTACTCAGGATTCAGATGTATCTTCTGCTATTCTGAATTTTATTTTTTCCCCTACACCTGATGGATCTGGAATTCTCTTTTGAGCTGCTAACCCAAAAGCTCATTTAAAACCTTCCCTACTTTCCCATGTCTCTGATTAACACTAATCCACTCTACCCTTTCTTTTGCTACAGCTTCTTATGTTCACTCCTTGCTGCAGCCTGCAAGAATTCTAATTGGCATCTGCTCTTCTTTGAGGGTTTCCATTTTTTTCCTTTCTTCCTGCTCCATTTTCTCTCTGTCACTATCTGGGCTGCTCTACACCATCCTGTTATACTTTTTAGCCCAGATCTGCCTAGTGCTGTAAAGGATTTGATGATTTTTCTTTAGGAAGAACTCTAATAATAGCCACAATCCTGCCCCTTTACAAATCTTCTTACAATGAAAAAGAAAATGTTCTGCCCTCCAAAGTGAATTCCATTGAAAGCCAAAAGTTCTTGTCATAAAAAAAAAAAAGTGTGTATATATACATATATATATATATAAAATCTCTCTCTCTGCTCCTGATGGACATTTTAAAGGAGCAATGTTATAATTTATGGGGAATTTGAGCATAGATCTCAGACCTTCCTATTAGAAACTAACTTCAGTTATTATTTAGAAACAGCATTTCAGGTTTTTTTCCTCTAAAATAAAAAGCTGTGATTTATAACAGGAAAACAAGCCAGCAAGAAAGTCCTTGAGATTCTCTAGTGACTCCGCTGTTGTCAATCAAAATAACAGGGAAGATGCTCAAATGCTGCTACTTTAATGGGCAGAGGGACAAAACTCCTGACACACTGCAGAGGCTTTTGGAAAACAAGTGCCTGATGCCATCTGAGCTGGGTGAGGCTGGCACAAGCTGGAGCCTTAATCTGGATGTGATGGATTTTGAGCTTTAACTGCCGTTCCAGGTGGCCTGTGCCAAATCTGTGACTTCTCAGCCCCTATTCAGCTGCTGCCTCGGCCTGGCTGCCCAGAGGTGAAGCTTGTCCCCCTGCAGGCTCAGAAGCCTCAGAAGCTGGCATTCCCTGCCACCCCCCAGCAGCTCCCTGGGCAGTGCCAAGTGCTGCAGGGAACGGGCTCCAAGGCAAATCCTTCAGAGCCCTCTCCCCTGATCTCTGCTCAGTAAGCACTGCTTTACCATTATTTGTTAAAATGCTGTACAGAGTCACAACTTCACACACAGAACATACTGTCAGGGCAGCCTCCTGTACCTCACACACCATTAAATACTGTTGTCAATCTTCTTTTTGTTTGGCTAAAATATGTTTTGTTTCAACAAAAGCATTTCTTTTGTCAGCTTCTCATTCTCCTCTGATATTGTCAGGAAATGGAGAATTCACTTTCTCTTTGATAGCCTGTTCCAGTGGTTACTCCCTTTCTCTGTTACAATATAATGCCAAATATCTAATTTAATTTTTTTCTAGCTTCAGCCTTCAGCAACTGATCCTTGCTATGCCTTTCCCAGTTAAATTAAATATCCATATAGTATTCTGTGTTTTCACAAAGGTACTATCTGCTGTAATCAAGCCACAGCTTTTGGCTTTCTGCTCAGGCCACTGGGCTCTTGCTGTTGCAGCCAGAGTCGTTGTGGCTGACTTTCCATCAGCAGAGATTCTTCCCTACAGAGCACTTTTGGACACTACCCAGCTGCTCAGAACTACTGCAGGACAAGAGTCATTGTCTCTGGTGTGGCAGAAGAACAGACAAGAATAGTGAGTCATGTTTGCTTCCTCCATGACCGTTGTCTTGAGTTGCTTTGCCAAGCCAACAATGTTCTTTTCTTTGCCTTTTAAATACAAAGCTGTACATACATAAGAAGTAAAAAGCTCTAATTTATTCTGTGAAAGTGTTCATCAAGTGAGAGACAGGACTCTGGGAAAAGATTAAGAGCTTACATTTTTCATTTGACTTATTTCACATAAAATTTCATAGAGGATAAAATGATGGGAGGAAAAGAAGCAATGATATTTCTGTTTTATCTCTTTCTAAGGACCGTAAATCTTTCTGAAGTATCATTAATTATAGCAGCACCATTCACAATGCTATTGTTAAGGGTCTATCAGCAGTCCCATTATAAAGCCCTATTTTCAGGGGTTTATAACTTGGTTAGAAGAATTTTGTTTCTGGCAAAAACTTTGCTGGGGCAATGTCTCCACCTAAGACAATTTATTTTAAATGTAAAGCACAAAGAAAAATGTTACCTCTTCTGAACTGAGTAAGGGAGAGACTAGGAACTTTCTGGGGTACAAAGCTAATGCTGTCTTAGCTGATTGAATTTGTGTCATCTGTGAATTCCTAAGACTGTATTCAAAGAAGTTATCTCGTAGATGAATTTAGATGATTCCTTTACAACACAAGTTTCCAATTACTACAACTGAATTCAAGATCTGGAATATTCCTCTAGTGGCTGTAATCAAATCAGGTTTGATTTTTTTAGCTGCAGCCAGTCGAAAAAGAATTTAGCAGACCTGGAAAACAGCTTACATGTTAAGAAAACTTCAGTGTCTTTAGATAGCTTGCCTACTATTTCTTTTTTGTTGCAGGCAGGATACACATCAAGAATGAGTGAAGCTAATGCCCATATGCACCAAAGTGAGTATTGACTTAGCAGCAAAATGGAGGAATTGCTCTGTCATGGCCGAGCCACAGTGAAATGTTAAAGAGGCACTGCATTTCTCCAGATGTGCAGTAAAAATACTCTGCAAAAGGCACTGGTGAGACTGGGAGGGCATGGCAAAGAAAGGTCACTGCTTCACCTACATAAAAACATGAGCAGGTGGCCTTTTGCCTGTAGCAACTCGTACATTCATCAAGAAAGCCAAGAGCTCAGCCCAGTCGTGTCTTTGCACATCAGGAAAGAGCAAGACGCTCAATAAGACAGGATCAACAAAATCATTGTGGCCTTTTTCGAAAGCAATAGATATTAATGAACGGGAACTTCTGGGCAACTTTTTTTTCCCTGCTTTAAAGTAGAAAGATTAGATGAAAATGTATTTTGTGAGGAGTGTGCTGACACCCTCAGGTAATCTCCATCCTCTGTCCTCATCAATAATCTAGCACTCTACCTTTCCCTGTTACATTACTGTCTGCAGTAATCCAATTCACTTCGGTCCCCTTAGATCCTATTAGAATCTCTCACAAAATTCTTCCAGCTCTGCTCTATAGTGTTCTGGGATTATTTAGTCTTAACTTCTGCTGCCTGTTTTCTTCTACTACAATTCTTTGCACAGGGACTGACTTTTGTGGATTGCACATTTAACCTCACAGTGAGTCAGAAGATCAAAATTAATGCAAGGGGGTATTGTCCAGTGGGGTCCCCAGAGCACCCTAATTCTGTTTGGAACATTGTTGAATACATCTTGTGATAACAAATTCCACTATCTAAAGTTCTTTCTTCTATCAGTTTTGATTTTGTCGTCTTTTAATTTCACTGCACGTGTCCTTTGAAAGGATAAATAGGCATGGGCAAACAGAAGAACTTATTTCTACATATTATTCAGTCCCTTATGTACCTCCTTTGAATTACATCTTATTTTTCTCCTCTCTAAAGTAACACAGTCTTAATGTTTTGTTTGTTTGCCTTTCTAATGTGGAAATCTTACCATATCCTGTAATTTATTGCTGTTATTTGAGCAGATGCCTTCCTGGAATTCTCTTCAGTTATTAATGGTAAGTCAGTTGTGCTCAGTGATAACATCTAAATAACAGGCTCGACATGCAGGAACAGAGATGTCTCCTCTGGCTGCCTGGGCAATATCAGGGGCTCAAAATAGGTAGAAACGAACCTCTGACAATATTCCTAAGAACTGCAGCACAGGGTGGCAAAATGTGGAAAGCTCCTTTATTCCCTTCACTCTGATTGCCAGGATGACTGTGAAATATCACTTTGCACCCGGCGTTCTGCTTCCTAAGAAATGGAGAAAACCATTCCTGGCTTCTTAGCTGAAAGTGAGCCTCTAACAAACTCAGTGATGTTAGGCTTGCTCTCGGATCTCCAGCCTGATCTGGTCTAATTCTGTCTAATCCCTAGTATTTTTTAGATTGTGAACTGTTCAATACCCACTGTTTGCAAACCACACCCTTCCTATTTTTCCCACTTTACCTATTTTGTAGCATATTTCAATGCACTGAATCTCCTGATGCCTGGCCATCCCAAGAACTGCAACAATATGACATAAATCTTGTGGTAATTATCTTAAACCAGTGTGACTTCAATCTTTTGACAGTTATGTCTAGTTTGCAGTGATAGAAATAAGAACAAAATTGAGTATTTTGATGACATCACAGCTCCTCTGTAGCAGCCATTTTAGAGGGCCCAGAGGACAGGAAAAGCTGAAGCCCATAACTAAGGTAGATTGTAAAAGAAAAAAATAACACAATGCAGAGAAGTCATTCAGAGTCTTTTAATACATGGAACTAAGTATAAGCAGTATTACAAGAAGATTTACTGCTGTAAAAGCAAAGGAATTCATGTGCTTTCACAGCAGGGAAATTTTACAGCAGTTAAAATCTGAGACCTATTACAGGAGCAAGCACCTTTTTTTGTCATTTTGGTTAACAGTTTCTTCTTATTAGAAATGAATTTTTAGTAAAAGTCCGGGTTTTCCCTCATTGTCACCCAGATTCCTGCATGACTGTTCCTGCAGTGCAAATGCAAGTGTAAATCATGCATTTAACAAAAATGAGAAGGTCCAGCTGGGTCTCACATTGCTGCAGAAAGGGCTGGAGAGGAAAGCACTGCAGCAGCAGCAGCCTTCCTTCCCAAGGCCCAGCAGGGAGAAGGGGCAGAAACTCTGCAGACCAGAAGGTTTGCCAGGGAAAGGCACTGAAATTCATCACTGCCTTATCACTTTGGAGAAGCTTTCTGCCCTGCCTTGTGCTCCTTTTTCAAGGGCTATAAAGTACTTCTGTTCCAGGGCACTGCACATGGATATTAAATTCTCATCACAAACATGATACCATTTTTGATTTCAGCATTTATCTATCGTCTGTTCTTATATGGCCACACTTACCATAATATCTCATACTTCACAATCTTTAACACATTATTTAACCCTCTAAAAAGCACATATATGAAAGGTAGCTGAAAATAAGCAATAAACCATTTTAATACTGTTACCATCTGAAGCTATGGATCTGTGAGAATTTTCTTCTCATTAACTCTGGAATGCTATTCATAACCTTGAGACTGATAATGCTTAGAAAATTATTTTATCCAAGAGTAAGCCCCTCCTTAATATATGTAGTAGAAGTCTACAGAGAATTCTCCAGTCCCTAAACACAGAACCCTTTGCAAAAAGAAAAAAAAAAAAACAAAAAAAAACCAAAAAAAAAAAACTAAACCGAAACAACCCAAACCACACCCTAAAAAAGACCCAAACCCACCTAAACAGAAACAATCAGAGCTGCTACAGAAGTCACATTAATGAAAACAAGCCCTGCCTTTCCAATCCTTTATTTGTTTTAAAAGACTAGTATCAAGTATTAGTAGCAACATTTAATCCATCTATAGATTTCACTTTTGTCTGCACTGGCCTATTATGTTCTTTGCCGTTTCCTTTAAAAAAAAATAAGCAAAACCAAAAAACAAAGACAGAAATCAAAGCATTTTCAGAATGCTGTCTCTTTCCAGATCACTAAACATGATTTTTCTTTGAAATTGTAAAATTAAAATTAAAAAAGCCAAGGGATACATTTGAGCCGCTGCTTTCTTTTGGAAGCAATTAAAATTTTCTGTCCTCTCTACAGCTGTACTTGAGGACTTGGAAAGAATATTTAAAGCCCAAAATCCCCTCAAGGTCTGAGGCTGAAATAACCTACACTTGCTAAGACAGAAATCAGACTATTTTGGTGTTGGATGGGATTGCAAATACTCTGAAAACAACTAAGCAGCAGAGACATTGGGGAATATCCTTGATATGACCAAAATGGTGAAGATCAAGGACATAAATCTGAGTTTGTGGGAGGATAGGAATAAACAGACAGTTTCAGATATGAGTGTGCAGACAAGTCTTCAAGATGGAATATACCCTGTGCACTGTGTCTCACCCACAGAGGACATTAAAATCAGATACTCGAGTCAAAAGGGCCCAGATGTCTACAACACGATGCAAGTGAATGGCATCAAAAGAGTAAAAGAAAACAAAAAAAGCATGGAAATCCAGTGTTTTTAGCTACTTAAGCCTGGAGATGTATAAAAATTGGTTGAGACCCCTCTGCTGAAGAGAAGGCTCTCTCTGCACCTTTCTGCAGGAGGACCAAGAAGCTGCAGGAATCTGTCATATCAAGAAGCTACAGGAATCTGACAGATCAAGAAGCTGGAGGAATCTGACACATCCTGAGCTTCACGTTCCTCCTGGGAGCCCCAAAGCAGCCCTGTCCTTGCCCGTGACCTGTCTGGTTCCCTGTCCCACACTGGACCCCTGCGCTTTCACACAAGAGCTCCATCACCCCCCACTGGTACTGTCCCACCTTCAGGAGGCAGAGGCTGGAAATTGTATTCTATCTACTATTTATGGTACTTTATTTACTACTTATGGTACTTTTTTATCTCCTATGTATGGTACTTTTGGTACACTCCAGCAGCTCCAGAAAGCCCTGTGGGGAGAGTCAGGATGAGCCAGCCTGAGGTAAAAAGTGGGAAGGTGGGAGAACCAGAGAAGGCTGTGGGATGAGCACGGATGAGGGACAGGATCAGTGACAGGACAAGAGGATGTACTCCGAAAGTGCGCCAGGGGTTTAGGTTGGAAATTTGGAAGAATTTCTTGATGGAAAGGATCATTAAACACTGGAACGGGCAGCCCACGGCGGTGGCGGAGCCACAGGCATTTAAGGCTAGACGGGACGTACCACTGTCTAGTGGTGTTCGGCCACAGGTTGGACACGACGATCTCAGAGACCTTTTCCAACCTGGCTGATTCTGTGAGGGCAGGAGGCCCTGGAGAGCAGTGAGGGGCTGAGGGGAAGGGAACATGGGCCCTCGGGGGACGCGCGTAGGCAGGGCCAGCACAGGACCTCATCCTTCCAGCGCGATGGCGGTGAGGGCAGGGCGGGGCGGGCACAGGGAAGGAGCGAGGGAGGGGAAGCCGTCCCCGAGGAGGGCGGAGCGGCCGCCGCGGGCCGGACGCGCCCCGGTTACCGTGACAACGGCATCGGCCGAGCCCCAGCGGCCCGGACCCGGCGGGCCCCGCTGCCCGCCCGCCCATGCCGCGGAAAGCGCTGCGCTGCGTCCTGCAGCTGGAGCTCCGCTCGGTGAGTGCCCGGGCCGCGCTCCCCGCCCGCCTCAGCCGGGCCGCGGCCGGCAGGAGAAGCCGCGCTTGGCTCTTCCGGCAGCGCTTCCCGTCCCGCTTCCCTCGGCCGGCCGCCGCCCGCGCTGCCGGCCCGGCGGAGCTTCTGGGGGGCCGCTCCGGGCCCTGCTGCCGAGCGGGGCCGAGCTCCGTCTGGCACTGCAGCCCCTGTGGGCAGCCCCCGCGGTGGTGTTGGCAGCAGCCGAGCCCCTCCGCAGCTCCCTTTTCCTGTGGCAAACTTGTGGGGGATGTTTGTCCCCGTGCCCCCGCCCTTCTGCTGGTGTTAGCAACGGCCGTGCCGCTTTAGGGTTCTCATTTTCCTGTGGAAAAGGGGTTTTTTTGAAACACACTGATTCTTGGGAAGCTGTAGGGTATAGGGAAAAGCACTCTCGGGGGAAAAAGAAAGAAAAAGCTAAAACCGAAACAAGTCCCGGGAAAGAGCAGCTTGTTCGTGGCTCTGGACAGCTCTGAATATCTGGGTGTTACATGGCAGGGAGTGAGGTCAGAAAGTGTGAAAGTCGAAAGTTTTGACATTAATTATGTTAGGATTGTACTCTTTGCACTTTGCAAAGTTTCCTGCTTATATCCAAGCTGGGAACACAGCAAGGAGCTGTATCATCTCCTGAACACTTTCCAGAATTAGCTGTGTTAGGCAGTGCCCTGTTACCCTGGAGCTGGGGGCTCCACATTCCCTGGTCCTGTATCCAGAGCACGCACTGCCATACATAAAAGAATACTTGCTGCTGAGAGGAAAACACGAGATGCCATTCACAAAACTCGAGAGCGGATCCAGGAAGTCTATACTGAGAAATTGCCCAGGTATTCCTGGTTGCTTAGCTACCCTTGTTCCCAAACTTGAGTGGCTGCTCTGAAGCAGAGCTGTGGATTTCCACACATGGATGGCCAGGGTGTCACCCTGGCGGTGTTGCTGTGCTGTCTCAACAGCTGGTGTTTGTCTCCACCGTGCCAAGGCCTGCTTGGTGCCTGGAGCAGAGCAATGTCCTTTCCTTTTCTGTTCCCACTGGCTGTGAGCTATTCCCGTGCCAGGAGTGAGTACAGGGAACACATTTCCACAGGGTCAGGTTTTCCGGCTCTCAAGGCTACAAGTAAGAATGGAGACTACTCTTACACAAATGTCAACACTGGCTTTTCATTTAAGGACTTTTTTTTCCCCTTGGTGTTTGCTCACTTGATGTGTTTTTTGGGCAGCATTCTTTCATTTCCCAGTTGATCTTTATCAGCTAAAGCATGATATTTTGGGTCATATTTTGTGTGATGGACTCACCAGCCTTCTAACCATCTTAGGGGTGGGAGCTACTGTTCCACTTTGAATTTGCATTGATTAGAGTCAAAATTGAGCCCTAATTTTGAACCCTAAATTTTGTCTTTGGTGTAGGGAAAAAAAAGGTTCAGCTTTCATCCTATATATCTTAATGTGAGTCAGGGCCATTAAAAATGTTAAAAGACATGAATCCCAGTAAGCAGAGAGGAATGTTTTTAATGGTAACCTCAGTTTGATACTTCCTGGTTTTTGCACATTATTGATGCTGCCCTTTGGCCACTTCTGTACCGTCTTTGATACTAACTCCTCTACTAACTATTCTTAACTTTTTCATCATAAGTAATAATTCCTCATGATACTATATGATATACTTTATCCAGAAAATGACTTTTCAAGAAAATGCAGAATTTTGCTTGCTTGATCTGTTTTTATGGAATGTGTCCTACTGGTTTTTTTCCTAGTGATCTTTTCATCCACGTCTTTGTTCTTTATTTTTGAATATTTAAATATTTCGATCAATGGGGTTGTCAGTTTTCAGATATCTCTTTCTGTCTCACAGGGATTTTTGAGCAGATTCTACCTTCCTTGTTTTCATTACATTTCATTTAAGAAAAATTACATTGTTTCACAACATGTGCTGAAGATGGTTCAGCCTCTCTGTGGCTCCTTGGTCCAGGCCTAGTGCATATTGTATGACTTTTGTTCCCATCATTTAATTCTTCGAGTTGTCTTTTTTCTCCTGTGTTAAATTTTATTAAAACCAAGGCAAAGTATTCAGTTGTGTTTGAGACATAGATTTGTTAGCTTTCGCATCTTGGCTGATTTATGCTATGTCCATTAATTCTCTCTGTTAGCTTTATTTGTAACCAAAGTCTTGTCCAAATTTCTGATTTATTTTCCTGCCGTTTTTTACAGTGCTTTGTAGATTTTTCCACCCTCTTTGAAATTTGTCCAGTTTTGTCAGAAGTTCTGCCCTCTGTTTTGCTCTTGCTTTAGGATACAGATGGGTTTTGCTTCCTTTGACTTAATGAAATTCCAGGATCTTCTCCAATCTGAGTCCACCAGCTCTTTGGTTTGTCTTGCTGGTAGTTTCCTTCATTTCTCTTCTCAAATGGAAGGCCTTACTTAAAGATTAAGTAGTTCTTTAGTTTGGTTTATCCTGCCATGGACTGTGTGTAATAAGTGCTCTAGAGGGTTAAGATCAGTAGGATTCTGTCCTTTTTTATGGCTATTTGTGATGTCCCAGCAGTGAAGGGACTGGGGGCTGATACACATTTTCCATCCTCCTGGGAACTTTCAGCAGAGATATCCGGCATAAACCTGTCCTAGAAATTTCTCGTGGTCCTTGGGGTTGCATGTGAGGTCAGTTAATTGCAGCACTGATCTCCCTCTTCCTTAGCTGATCCAAGATAACACTCTTACCTTCTTTAAAATAGTCCCTCATCCTACTGGAGCAGTCTGCAGTCAGATAAGAGCTTCAGTTTGTCTCCCAAGTGTTATGGAGCTCTGCATGTTGCAGAATTGGTGTCATGAGCTGCAGGTATGCATGTGTCATTCATTTTTGTAACTGCTTTAAAGTTACATGGCCACATAGATTTGGTGTTCCAGCCCAGGTGATGAATTGTGCAGTTTGTCTCCAGGGTGGTAGATCACAAGTTTCCACATGTGCTACCTTGACCCACATGCTCATTTGTAAGAATTTTCTGTTTTCTTTTTACAGGATAACCAGAAAAAAGGGCACCTGTTGTTGGCAGGTTTGTCCATTCCAGCATCTTCCGATCTCTTAATAAATAGGCAAACATTGGTTCCCTTCTCTAAGGCGAAAAGTACAAAACTCCAGCTTAAAATGGTTGTAAATTCTACAAAAATGTCAAAGACAAAAGTGAGAAATAAAGCTGATACGACATGCAGTATGTAGTTTGAGGATCTTTGCTTGTATGAATGAAATCTGTCTCATTCCTATTCACACTTTCAACTGCATGAGTGTCATACAAGCTGTTTAATGCTTGACAGACTGTTTCAATTGGGTTATCCATTATTCTGGCACTTTCCTTGTAGTTTTGAAGTCCTCATTTATATGGAGAGGAAACCTTTTTTTTTACCTTATACTTTATTTGTAGTATATACACATTGTTTTCTTCAAGTTCTTCCACCTTTTTGCCTGCTGTTTATATAGTTTTCTTTTAAATCCAGTTAGGATTTCTCAAGTAAAATGTTCACTTGGGAGTAGGAGACTGTAACCAAACCACTTCTTTTAATTCCCATCACTCTCCTCCTTTGTCTTTCTTCCTGGCACTTGGAAGTCTGAACACTTTCTCCAGAAACCATATGCTGGAAGAGACAACCTTGTATTTCTAATACTGACATAAAAAATGAGCATGAGACCTTAAGTGAAAGGTGTCAATTCTCTGTCAGGGAAATAAAATAAATCCACGTGGCTGGGAGAAAATAGCAAATAGTTTTGGAATGAGTTGTGTACATTCTTGCAATCAGAGCTTTAAAAACAGACTGACTTCTTAGTTAAAGAATTTCAGAATTGTGCAGAGAATGTTGAGAGATTTGGGGCAGTATGTGGCGGCCCAGTGAGAAGCCTTCCCTGCGTTGAGTTTAAAGATGGCCAAACTTCCCAGAGAAAGGAAGAAATGTGTCTGGTAGTATGGAACAACAGTTGCTTTTCCTCCTTTACAGAAAATTTGCAAATAAACTTGCCCTTTCTGGTGTCTGGACAAAGTATGGATATCTAAGCACGTAAATGTACCAGTTTCATTCTGCAGTTACGCTGAAGTTTGGGTGGGGTTTTGTGTTTTGGCCTCATGTAGACTTCATTCTACATGAGTCTTCATATAGAAGATGATTATGCCTTACACAGTCAGAGCATACCTTTAACTGTGTTAACCTGGCCTTGGGTTTCAGTTTTGGTTGAAGACAATGGAGTGTGTTTACTTAAGCAAGAAGAATTTGGTCCCGATTGTTTTAAAATGGTGACTCTTTTTTCCTGTCCAGTCTGTACAAATAGAATTGCTTTAAAGAAGAATTTTTTTTCGCTCTAGACTTTTACATTCTGACTTTCACAAGTCAACCATTTCCGTCCTGACTCTTTCATTTTTATCTTGAAAACAGCCATTGCTTGTCTAGCTAAAGTTCAGTTTGTTTAATGAGTGTGTTACTCCTACAGATAACTTGTCCTGGAGTGCAGCTGAAAGACAAACAGGAACTTTATCTCAGTGTCTTTGTACTTGGGCAGTACCACAAAACTGAATGTGTCCCTGCAGTGTTCCCACTCTTCCTTCAAGAAAGACTACTATTTGAAAAGGTAAGACATGTCAAGTGCTGATACAACCCAAATAAATCCCATCACAAATTCCACAAAAATTGTCTGCAAAACCCATGAGCGCAAATAATCACACTGAGAATGGAGCAGTATTTTATCTCCTGCTTCTCTTTAGCACAGAGAAGGAGTGTGCCTGTATTATCCACATGGGGACACAAGAATTGTGTGTACTGAAGATTCTAATGTATGATGAGAGTTTTTAGGTGTTTGTTGATTCTTTTGTGAACTGTCCTTCCTCAGTGTCTGTTTTCCTGGCTTGAAAGGGACGGAATGTTTTTGTTCTAAAAATTATGGCAAGGTGAAGAACAGAGACTGTACAATATAGGAGAGGCAACTTAATTTAGTAGAAAGATAAAATAGCAGCTCAAGCCTTTTTGGTGACATCTTACTCCCTTTGAGATACTTTTTTCATGGTTTGTCACCAGAATTCCCAGATTGGTACTCTGGCCCTGTAATTTATAGTTGTTTATCACATATTCTGAGTCCCTACTAGCTTCATTATTAGTACCACAGGGATAATGAAACACAGTCTCTTACAGATATGATCTGGCTTCTCCACTACCTATGAATAATAATACTTTGCCCTTTCTAGTTCTTTTCCTTTAAGCATTCCCCAGCACTTTGAAAACCAGGCTGAGTAAACTTGCTCAGAGTGATGCTCTGGTGAAGGAGATGAGAAACAAACAGTGATAATTTCACTACCTATGAAGAGTAGGAAAGACCATCATTCTTTAAAGGCAAACATAACACAAACTTCTTAAGGGGAATGTACTGAATGCTGTTTTCATTGTAATGTAGCGACCTCCATCCCGTGCAACATCCTCCCCTATTCCTTGCTATCTATTCATATGGGACTCAGGTTAAAAAAAAAAACCTGAACAGGAGACTGAAAAGTGACCTCTGTGAAAATGAAGGTACTATTATTATTACTATTATTTCTTTTTCAGGAATTTGCTAATATAGTTGATCCTGGAGACCTTGTGAAGTTACTGGAGTGTAAGTTCTGGGTTTTGTATACTTTGTTATATCCATTAATGCCATGTGTATATGGTGTCTAAAGATGTTTTGAAGGTTTAAAGTATGTGATAGTTTTTCTATCAGGAGCCTGTTCTCTGAAGAGCTAGTGGGTAACCACTATTATCTAACAAAATACCTCTAAAAATGTATGTTACGTGCTTTGGAAGAGCTGGTTATCTGGTAGTGGGTTCCTTTATAAGGCTATTTATTTGATTAATTTTCACATTATGGAAGGATAAACCTGTAATTTTTGTAAATTTATTCTTGTAATTTTTAAGAAGATTATGTCTTGCTACATTTGTATAATGAATTGTGGTGAGAAAACACTGACCTAAACTCAAACTGCAGGAATATGCACCCTCACATGGGAGTTATCTGTAAAGGGGGCAAAGCTTGCATAATCTTCTTTAAAAGAGGAAAAACTTGGCAGCAGATAGAACTTAAAAGTTCTAAGTCAGATTTAGTGTTGTCATTTGTACCCTTCTAATGCCATTGTGTTCATCTATGATATTTATGCAAGCTATACATAAATTTATCTTCTCATTGGTGTGGTGGAAATAGTGCAGGGATGTACAGTGCTATGAAGTTTAAATCAGTGATTCATTTTTCTTGGGTTTTGACTATGGGAATTTTCATTTTAGGTTTTTAACTCATGAAAAACTTTTTTCCCTTCTAGTTGACACAGCAGTACTTGAATTAATACAGCTCGTTCCTCCAGGTATTGTATCAGTCTTTTCATAAATTATGCAGTTTAATAGGTGAATTTCCAGGAGGACATTGCCCATTACAGCACAATCACTTTTTTCAACACACAAACAACATAGAAAGCCCTTCAACAAATAGTCCTCTGAATAGAAAATGTTAATAGATCAAGAGGATCTCATTCTTGAAAGGGAATAATAACTGAATATTTAAATGTATCATACTCAGGCTTAGGAAAGTGATAATATTTTAAAAATGGAAAATAAACTGAAATCATCCAGTGCATAATTATTAACTGCATCACAATTCACTTCTAGAGAGGCTGTCTGTGAAATTTCAGAGTGCATAATCTTGTTCTCAGAGTGACACTTTTTTTCCTTCCATTTTAATGGTGACCACTGGGAAAACTTTTATCCTCACTATAAGTATTACAGGTCTCTTGGGATGTGTGAAGATAATAAATAGCGATTTGTCATACTTCTGTTATTGGTTTGTGTGATTATAAAAATCTATTTTAATGAAATTCAAGTGTTCCCATGAATAATGTAAATCTGCATTTTATTGGAAATAAAGTCAAGTTTTAAAGAGGACTCATTTGGAAACTGTGGTATTAAAAGCACTCTCTCACTTGTCCTTAGTACTTTCAAGGAAACTACTGCTTCTCTCAGGTGACTTACCAGACTGTTTACTTGAAGAAATGTAGTGAATGGGGATTTTTTTGGTGGGAAGTAAAGGATCTTGCATAAGAATTTATTTTCAGGGCTCAGACATAGGTGTGATACAGCCCAGTGTAAGCTAGCAAGATGGCTGCAATAGCACAAGTTACATTTTTTCACAATGTACATTCAAGGGTTTACCTCTAAAGAAAAACTTTTTTTTCACAAGTAGCAAGACAGGGTATTGAGAAAAATCTTAATTATTTTGCTGTTGCTTGTGGCTTTTTTACTGCTACTGTTAATGTTCTGTAGTATGGAATGGTAGTTTTTCATAAGGAATTGGGTGCCATTAAAAAATACTGGGTTTTTTCTGTGGCATGGAAGGGAAAGAAAGAAGAAAAGTACCGAAAAGTTACCTGAAGAAAACCATTCATGTGCCTGTTATAGAAGAGTTAACGCAATCTTCTTTAATTTTTTTCCAGTAACATTGAAACATAGTTTCATAGTAGATTCTTCACATTTTTGCTTCTGATTTAACTTGATGAGGTTATTTCCTAGTGCTATAGGAGTTTTAGAGCCATGCTGTTAATTTGTAAAGAGCAAAATTTATCCTGGTTTCAGCATGGCTCTGTGTGTGGTGTCTGTGCTGTGTGGCTTTGTCTATTTTCCAATTAAAGTATGTGTATTTTCTTTTTAGTGGGAAAAGTTCTAGCTACATATGAAGAAAATACAAGAGATTTCCTGTTCCCTGACCCCAAGTTTACCCATGGGCTCCGTGGTTTGCAGCGTGAGGTTTTAATGAAGAGGTCCCCGTCTTTCACAGTGAGTGAATGTCTGTGGATTGTATTTATGACACAGTCTGCTTCTCTGAAGAAACCCCTTGAACTGCTTCAAATGAAAAGCGATTACTTCTGACAGATTTTGCCATTTTAAGGTGTTGAATGTACAAATCCACAGCTGAACTTCGGGGAAAGTATAATCTTTTTTCAAAATGCTTCAAGAAATTATTTAATGTGGAAAAGTTAGTTTCCACTTGGTTTGCAGTGTGGCACCATGACATGTCTCCATTCAGTTTAATCTGTGATGCAGCTGGTGGCTGAAGGGATGCAGATGTCATACTGACTTCATGGTTCTCAACAGAAGCCATGTAACCCTCCTCCTTGGTCCTTCTCCATAGCATTTTGGAACAATAGCTAATTGGCAGAATGAGTGCAATGAATTAATGCTAATTTTCTGGAGATAAGGGCTCAAGTACATATTCAATGAAAATGAATTCATTTTACATTGCCCTTTCATGAAGTTTGACTGTTGAATCTTAATTGTCAGCAGAATAACCCAGGAAGGCACCTTAAGGAGGATGGTGATGATGTGTTTTGAGGTTTTTGAGGAGTTTTACTGGTGGATTGGCAGGACATTTGGATAAGAACTCAATTACCCTGTCCGTTGTGGTCGGGCTAAAACACATGTGAGGAGGGAAATGCTGATTAAAGTTCATTGTTATCTTTTAGCTGGTGTAGCCTTTCCCCAGAAAAGGCAACCTGGAAACTGCCCAGACACTTGCAATTAGAAGTGGTAATTTGGTGTCTAATGCTGTGTTACATTTGAATGAATTAAGGTTGTGATTTTGTGCTACAAAATGTCTGATTCTGCAGTAGCTTAAAAACAAAAACAACCTTTTTTTTGGCTGTAGTGTTTCTTTGATATGGCTCACTCCATGCATGGTGGTGTGGCTCAAGAGATGGGGTGGACTGTTTTGCTTTCATGCTGCTCATAGAATAGGTGCCTTCCTGGTGTTGAGAAAGAACAGGGAGGTAAGAACAAGTGAAGTCGTAATAGCTAAATGTTTTCAGATTTTTTTGAACAGAATATAGTGAGTCTTCATAGAAGCAGAGCTGCTAGACAAGTTTGATGGGTTTTTGTCATACTGAGTTATTTGAAACAAAAATTATGTATTTTCTAATAAAGAGAAGGTGCCATAATTTGTGAGCTGTGAGAAGATGTGGTCAGAGTAATTTGGATGTGCAGGTGATGAATGATGACACTGTAGTAGCTTTAAAAATTTGACTGTGGTAAGACACAGACGTACTTCATGTCCTTGGGAGCAGCATAACAAAATCCATCTCTGCCCTGGAACAGGGACTACAGACGCCTTTGTTGCTCCATTCCATCTCCATAGCTTGAAAGTACAGTATAAGAGAGGATTTTGGCATAGTGACCCCATTTTCAGGAATAATGCAGAAGCTGGGTTTGACGGCATTGGAAGGAGGCTCCCAAAAGGAACTTCTTGTTCCTCTCCTCATTTGCCAAATGGAATAACTATGAAAGGATTTTTACCTCCAGTAGAAATACAGTCTCAAGTGCCTCCCTCTCCCAGTGTTCCCTGAGCTTTACTGGCAAGTGTCTCTTGCTAAGTCTGTCAGCATGAAGTGCTGGATGTGGATGCTAAGCAAAAGGGAGTGTTGAACAAGGTCATGAGAACCCTCACATTATTCCTATGCTACTGAAGCCATGTTCTTCCCAAGTGAAAAGTTATTTATAGCCAGCTGAGATGTTGAATATTTTTGAATGGCAGCTATGCTTCAGTGACAGTTTGATTCCAAATAAATTTGTCTTTTATTAAAAAAATAAAGGTAGCAACTGTAAGGTTACAGTTGTGGAGTTCAGATAGGCAGTGACAAGCAGTGTCTGATTAACACTGCTAATCTGCCAGTTGGAAGGAATCCCAAGTTGAGAGGATCAAAACTCCTCCAGAAATCTGGCACTTGGCTGATAATGTCCCTGGCTAAATGTCTTACAAGGTTTACAAACTCAGTGTGCATACAAGACATGCTTTGAGTTATCTCTCCTGGTCCAGTGTTGCCCAGCTGAGGCTCTTGCTGGCTCTTCTGTATTTCTCTGCAACCTTTACCTTTCAGAATACATTTATGCCTGGACTGTAGTAGTGATTTCTTACAGATGTTCTTATCTCCCTTCCCCACCTTCATGCAGTATTTGCCACATTGCTTAAAACAGTTTCTTTTTAGCTATGCTATCTTCCATTAACAGTCCAGTGCAAGGCCTTCTGTTATATTCCTGTATACTTTTTTAAGCTAGAGTTGTACTTGTGTTCCTTACAGTCAAAAGCACATATTAGACTTGTATTCTTCTAAATGTGAACCACTTCTATAGTTTTTCTGTGATCAAATTGGTATTATGTCCCTTCTGTTTAATGATTGGTGCAGAAATGCTTAGGGCTGCAGACACCACTAAGCCAGAAGCAGAAGAAGAGATCCCAAAAACGTTCCAGCTGGATTTTCATTTACAGATGTGTCTGGGGCTGTGTGATGGTATTTACATAATTCTCTGTTGAGTATCCTACAGCAACCCCTGATTTGGGAACTGCAGAAAACAAAGAGCAAATTGTCTGATGGCTTTGGCATGTGAGTTGCTTTTGACATATCCATGCCTGTGCATTCAAATGCCATCCCATATTCCCTTTCCACAGACTATTTCTCTGGAGAAACCATAGTTTGTGTCATTTTTTAGGGATGAACACTTAACAATTTTGTAATCATTTCCATTCTCTGTAAGAGCAGTAGGTGCTCTATTGTTGCATTTTTTAGTAGACTTACTAATTCTGATGTGTCCTTTTTTGAATTGTTGATAGCACTTGACAATTCATTAGTAATAAAAACGAGTTGATTAAAGATGATCAGTCCCTAAAACCTCTTTTATGTGCCATAACTTGACTTGATTGAGTCCTGGACTCTGTTAATTCCTGCGACTGAGCTTTCTTGGCATTTTTGTCATTTGATTTCCATAATCTATCCTGGGGCCAGATCATGTTCCCTAATGGGAAATCAGTGTTTAGGCAGGTGGTAGAGAATAGTTTGGTTAATCAATAGACTTCACTCATGAAGTTCCTGCTAATTCTTTTGAATGTGGGATAAAGTCACAAACAGACCGGCTCTTTTTCATGTCTCAGTGATTTTGTGTGTTCATGTGCACAAATGCCTGTGCACTGAGATGCCTCAGGCACCAAATTCTGTCCATGTTGAAAGAAGAGGGGGTAGGAATTTCTGGGGGCAGTTGGTTTTCTCTTGGATTCTGAAGAGCTGTATAGGATGCACATAGATGATTGCCACTTGTTTATAGCATATGTGGCATTTAGTTCTTTTATGCCTTTTTTTAATGCTGCTGTTTGGGAAATAATGCTTGTGTGTTGTAATCTCTATCCTTCACATCCAGTAAATTCTGAATGTATTGGCCAATGCTCAGTGAATAGAAAGGCAGTAGTTTTCTGAGGTGTTGTGTTCCTAGCCATGGCTGCAGTAAAAGGTGAGTGGAACAGAAGCTGCTAATCATGTAAAAATGGAGGGACCTGCTGGCCATTGCTGTGTGTGCTGTGCTTCACCAGGATGCCCAGTGGGACCCCACTGATTCCAAGTGGGACAAACTAGGGCTGCCCCATGGGCAGGAGGGGATTGGGAGGGGTGGAATATGGCTATGGAACAAGGGAGGCATCCACAGAAATCAGACTACTCCAAAGATTACAGAATGAAGGATATTCTTAGCCATACTGCTAAAAAGAAATAGTTATTTGCAGTGTGATTGACTGATTAAACAAAATGTTTTTACAAATGAGATGACACAACTGAGACTGTTCTCAAACAAGTTTACAAAGTTAGTATTAATGAAACTTCTAGAGCATGACTGAAATTTTTATTGATGCCATATAGCATGGCATGAAAAATCTTTAAAAGTGCTTTTGACAAAAAAATGTATTAAAATAAAAGTCAGACCTTAATTGTTGTACAAAAGCAGTGTAATCATCTGTAATTGAATTGTCAGAAATGCAAATGTTAGCATCTTGACATTTACCATTGCTGTTCTGTCTTTTCTAATTATCTTTATTAAAGGCTGAAATTAACAAAGGAAATGGCTGAAAATTAGGAATGGTTTGTTACATTAGGTGACATTTACCTCTTTGATACCCTTTATCTTGAGTTGAAGCTTGATATGCAATTATTGTCTCTCTTCTAGGGAATTGCACCAAAATTGAGATTTTCTACAACCTGCCTTATTTCAGACAGTCTGTTAATCTTAGGAAGGAGTCACATACAGGTTAGCACAATTTAATTGTTTGCAATTTCTAGATTTAATATTGATAGCCTTGCTTCCAATTTTTGCATGTGCTGCTCACTTCAAACTTTCCTCATTCTTTTGTTGTGGTTAAAGCAGGTATCACGGGTGCTTGACAACTTGATTAAATTTTTAATCAAGTATGAGTAAAGAGTGGGTTTGGTGCATGACAGTAGATGCTGAGAGTTCCTTGAATCTGAAACAATTATCAGCTGCTGTGTTCTGTGATCAGCTGAAGTGTCAGTCCCTGGTGCATTTCTACATGGGAAGATGCCTTCTCACCATTTGTTACTGACACTTAAAATTAAGGACAGTAAAAACTAGGTGTTGTTAGAGAAGGTACATTATTAAACCAAACCAATTAATTTAACTGCTTTCCATAACTGTATCACTGATAGTAATGGAAATGCAGATTTTGTTGAAAAGGCTATCACCTATATTAATCTGGAAATGCTGCTTTTGCAGCAAGTAAAGTTAAAGGTGAAGTAGCACTCTTCTCTGGTCTTACAGATTGGAATTTTGGTTTGGATTTCTGGAACAAGCTGTTATGTAAAGTTACTCTTCGTCCTCCTTTTTTTGCTGTAATATTGAAAAATGGTGCAGCATCATTGGAAGGGAATGGTTGTCAGGAAGGCTTGTGTGCAAAGACACTTAGGTGACTTTGACGTGTTGGTGGCATTGCTAATGAC
Source organism: Calcarius lapponicus (assembly GCA_039654755.1). NCBI lineage: Eukaryota > Metazoa > Chordata > Aves > Passeriformes > Fringillidae > Calcarius > Calcarius lapponicus. Next base: position 25,085,379 of record CM077471.1, on the reverse strand, counting down.
TTCAATGAGAAGTTTATTCCAAATTTAGCAAATGAAATGTATCGAGACAGAAAAAGAATTAAAAATCAGTGAAAATTGTCATTGTCAGAAAATTGGCTTCAGTGAAGGTGACTTGAATAAGAGCAGTTTGATTTAAAATTTAAACTGTTCCTAAAAGTGTCTATGAATGGCAGCTCAGATTCACTTGTGTTGCAATGAAGGTCCAGTTTCACAACTGGGGTAAGCCAGGAGCAGCCCCACCTGCTTCTGGTGGAGCCGAGATTAGTCTTGGAGAATTAGGTCTGGCTTTGTGTGACTGGGTCTGTGCTGTGTCTCACCATCAGCTGCACCAGTGAGTTCAGATTCTGTCAATACACAGCAAGCACACAGCCTCAGCTTCACTGGCTGGCTGTAGAGGGAAAGGCTTGAAGGCAAGCTGGGCATCTTATTTCTGGGTTCCTCTGAACCAAAGCAGTCCATTTAACATTCAGATCTAGGGCTAATGTCAGCTAGCTCCAGCTTGGAAAAGGATTTCTAACAGAAAGAGTATTGTTTTTCTCCACTAAACTTTACACTTTAAAAAACTAATAAATTCACCATAATCCAGGAAAATATTAATTTTAGAGCATGTAGTTGGACTTCTCCTGAGCTTTAGGCAATTCTAAATGCATATAATTTAAACTACCAAAAAGGCTCCTTTTTAAATTTGTCTTGTACTTTAAAGGGGAAAAATTTTAAAATAAAAGCTTAAACAGATGAAAACATGCTTTAAATCTGTGTATGGCTAATTCAGGTAAACTTTGTATTAAAGGAACTTGTGATAAAATTCAATTTAATTTTTAGAATCTCCATTAACTGTGTGAGAAAGCTAATTGAGTCTGTATCAGACACTTAACATCTAGCATGCAGTACTGGGTGTTTAACCTTCTTTTGGTTTCAGAGAAAATGGTAAACACATTATTTTTTAAATTGCTCTTTGGTTATAGTTTTGTGAGGGGAACTTCAGCTGCCATGTCATCTCCTTCTGGTAGAATTATTAGTTCCTTTTTTGCGTTACGTTCAGCGATCTTTATCCTACACGATGTCAAATCAAATCATTTCTCTTCTTCACTTCAGACTAATAGGCACTGGGTGTATCATCCAACCCTAAATGGAAGAACGCCCTCAAAGCTAGCCAAGAAGAGCCCTCCTTCAGCAGAGCAGGGTGGGCAGAGCTTGGCACTGAGGAGCTACGAGCAGCCCACCATCGCCTCCAAGTCGCGCTCGCCGTCCCCGTACACCAAGCGCCGCATGTGTGAGCTCTCGGAGGAGGCCAGGCAGAGACTGTCCCACCTGAACCTGGGCCCTCACGAGTTCAGGAGAGACACTGACAAACCTCCCTTTGTCATCAGACGGGTTTGTATTCGCTCCCAGGTGCTTCCAGCTTAAGCTCAGTTCAAATGTTGTTCTTTCACTAAATAGTGCTCCAAAAATTCATTCAGCTCTTAGTTCAGATGAATAATTTTTTCTTCTCCTTAACAGTCTGTCACAGAACGATTTAAATGTAAAATTAACTAAACTAAAATTTCTTTTATCCGCTTTAGTAACAGACAAAGATCAAATTCTTTCATGAATATCTTGGTTAAATTCTCTGAGGCCCCATTTCTTTTCTTCCAGCACACTAGACAGGATAATAGGTGTATAAATTCGGCTTGGAAGTAATTGATATTAGTATTAAAAATTCCTGAATAAGACTTTAAAGAAAGAGTGTCTAGTCATATTATGAACACTTACACTTCCTCTCTTTCAACTTTTTTTTATGTTGTCATCCTGTGATATTTGGAACACTTCCTTTGCTCAGAGCTACATCTCAAACGCTTTGACTTAGAGTTCATAACATAAGGACATTTTGCCATACATGAAAAATTGTCCTGAAATTAGGTACTTACTTAAAGAAATTGTGTGTAGCTCCTTTTAAATGAAGGGGCTACATTTCCCAGCCAGCTGGAGGATCATATACTCATTTTTTTCCCCCCTCTTAACTATTCGTCTTATTGCAACAATTCTCTGTTTTTAGAAAATCACTTTGAATTTGTAGGGGCAGAAATGGGATTGTTCATATTCTGTGCTGTGGTATTATGATTTCTCTACAGTTCTGGGCACTTCCACAACCAGTTAAATAATCAAGTGGTTAAATAGTTTGCTTCTACCTTATAGTTTTACCTAGTATCAGTCCTAATTAATTAATAGTATATTGTCAAAGTTTAGAAGTTTTATTCTCCATATAGCTGCCTTTTAGAAATTCAAAATGGCCTGAATAAGTCATTAGCCATTAATCAATCTACTGTTTCTCTTAAATATTTTTCTTTTAACTCCTTTTATTTAATTATTCTGGTTTTTGATCTATAGGTGAAGTTCACAGTTTAATTATAGTGTCATTAACACTGATTATTGATTTTCAATGCTTGGTTATGTTTGTACAAAAAAAGGACAAAGTTTGTCTCTTAATTCAGCATGTCCTCACTGTCATGGCCTTTCTAGATTGAAAATTCTCCTTTTAGGGCATCTTTACTGCTGAGAACTCTTTTGGCCTGGAGATTTTGTGTTATGAAGATCAAAATTGGATTATATGAAATGTAACTTTTTAATTAGGAGGAGATTCAGATCTCTCTTGGTGAGATCTGAGCTGTTTAGAATAAATATGAGATACCAGGAATTGTTTAAAAAGACTGCAGACATTACAGATGAAGGAGAAACTATCTGTATTTTCCCTTTCTTTGAACAATAGGATATTCAGACTTTTCTCGACCTTTCTAGCACCGTTTCTGTTTATGCACAGTAATACTAATAATGCCCATGAGCCAAGAGCTATGAAAATAGTCTAAAATAGTATTTAAATAAAGTAAAATATTGCAGAAAATACCAGTTGTGGTCTTATGAACAAAACCAGAAAAACAGGGATTGATACATCTGATACTGAGTATTTTAACAGTATTTTTGCTTCAGGTTGGACAGCCAAGTCCTGGTGCTAAACTTCATTCCTTGTGTTCCCTGCGAGAAAGCACAGCAGAAGCCTGGCCCAAGGCACCCCATGGTCAGTATTTTCTGCTATATATCTCATAACTGCTTTTGATTTCTGCAGGAAGCAGTTTTGTTTGGGGCTTTTTATTATTATTTTGGGGGTTTTTATTTATTATGAAAATCTATGATGGAGAAAAAGCTGTTAGTTCTTCCTAGGAAAAGGAAGAATGCTGAATAAATTACTGCTTCAAAGCGTGCCCTTGAATAGTTCTTTACCTCATGAAGCTTGGAGCATAGTTCTACATTATATGAAAATAGGAGAGAATTACAAAGCTCAGACGAGTGTTCTGTTTCACTCCCTCTTTTATTGAGCTGGATGATGGAGAAAATTTGCACCATGGTTTGTGGGTGTGTTGATCAGGCTTGGAATATTGATTATTTTGAAGTTCAGGGGCTCTGTTCCTTCAAAAATGGATAATGTTTATTTCAGCAGTATTTGTGAGTAGTGGATCAGTGACTTACCATTATTAATGAGCATCCAGGATGTGCTTCAGTATCTGCTTCAGCATCCTTTGGTATCAGTAAGTGAGAGCTTAATAAAAAGTGTGGGACCAGAAATTTAAGAAAGCGCCCTAAAACTTGATTTTATTGCACATGTCTTACAATATGAGGATTTTAATGAGTCTCATCAGTATTTGTTTATGTGTGCTCTGCCTCATTTTTATTTCATTTCCTCACTAATTATAATTTGTTACACAGCAAATCATTATGAACGTGTTATTTTACATTTGTTCTTTGTCATTGCACTGGGTGCTGGATTTTAAAGGTTTCACATCCCCTTTGGGAACAGATTTGCCAGTCTGTGATGGCTGGATAATGGAACAGACCAGATCATCTGATACCATTGCACACTTACAAAATGAGCTGGTGGTTTCTGGCCAGTATTTAGGAGACCAAAATCTACCTCTGTTAATATCCAGAGGATTCTTTGGTCACCTGTCAGTGTCTTGAGGCTTAACTGTAACTTCTGAAAAGAACAGATCCTCAGGATTAGAAATCTTAATGCAGACAGTACAGTTTAGTCCCTTTTTGCTTTTCTTGGGTCACAGTGTGAGGGTTGTTCAGTACAAACTGGTAGAACAGACCAAGAAAGTAGATTGAATGTTTGTGAGGACAGATAGGATGCTTTGTAAAAGATTTCATAGAATTTAAGAAATGCAAGTGTGGTTTTGATTTCTTCTGTCATGGACCTTTTTTTTTTCTCCAGATCCTTCTCCTCTCAACAGCTACAGACCCAAGAAAACTGAAGTGAGTACTTGCAAGTGGTTTTGCTTACACACTGTTTTTTGGGAAGCTCTAAGCTTCCCAGTCTTTCTTGGATTGTCTTGCATAGGTATTTTTGAAATGTTATCTACTGTAGTATCAGAAGCAAGAAAAAGGACATTTTAAATCTGATCTAAGTTAAGGCCTGCTGACAGATTATTTACAAACATTAGAAGGAAACTTAGCACTCTTTAAAGATAAAGATGCCTGCACATACAGAATTTGCTTTTCCTTGGCATTAAGGCTTGCAGCAAGGCCATAGAGGAGCCTTTAAAAGCTATTTGCATTTGCCTTACCAGTTATTCTGAGAGCACTGTTCATTCTGGAAATGTATGTGAAGGTAGCACTGGTACAACTGGGAAGCCACTGTTGTGTTATTTCACATCCTTTTTTTTTCAGATTTTGTCTTCTTTCTGTATTAAAATAATCTAAAGATTAATGCCAGGGTTGTTTTGGGTTTGGGAGGTTTTACTCTTTACATCCTCATTTAGTTGGTTTTTGCCTGTGTTCCTGAAGTACTGTAAAAATTGTGGGTTTAAGCAGTTATGTGGGCCCTCCTATATTTCCTAATGACTGGGAAAACTGATGATAATAGGGAAGAGGAAAGAAAGAGAATTATGAGGATAAACCTTGATATATATGTTACGCACACTTTAGTCAGACCCTAAACTTTTATGACCAAGGGCTGTTGTTCTGTGTACTGTGTGAGTCTAATATATTGTGCTGCCTCTGGATTGTTCCATGGGTTGTTTAGGCTCTCAGACATTATTCTGAATCTCTGAGATTCTTGGGAAGCCTTCAAGTTGTGCGCTCAGAAAAGTTGATAAAGCGCTGTTGCAGAAGAGTTTCACATAAGATGGTGTGTTAGTTACCAACAGATTATTCTGAGACTTGTTGATTTACTATAGACCATGGATTTTTGTAAGAATATACAATCTGAATGAGTATACAATCTTTAACCTTTCAGGTTAAGAAATAAAAACATGAAAATTATACGTCTCGATGTTCATAATAAATTTTAGTTTGGTGGGGTATTTTTCAGGCAAAATCCACCAGTGGAAAAGGCTTGGACAGTTCTGCTGTTCGCAAGGAGGATGTGAGCCCAGATCCACCCAACAGAGAGTCCCATTCTGCTGCTTCTTTGGAGTGTTCAGCACCTCCAGCAGTTCAGGAGTCTCTGAGTTCTGTGCTGAGTCGATCTTCTCTGAGGGAAAGGTAATGCCCTGGTTTTGTTCATGACATTCTGGAATTAGGAGCTGATGATAGCAGTGCCTGCATGACTGTAGTTTGCATGTTTGGAGGTGTGAGGGCTGAAGAGACTGAAAAATCTTCCTGCAACAGCTGTGTTGTTGTTTGACTTTTCCTTTTGCTGTGTTTGCCATCACCTCTGCTTGATGATGCCAGTCCTAGTAGCATGGCAGTGAAAATCTCTGAAGCGGTGACACCCCAAATTTCAGGCTGCCAATGTCCATCTGGAACAAAGAATTAATAAATCATCACTTAAGTGAATCATCACTGTTTCAGAGTTGATTTGAATCTCAGGAATGTAAATACAGATATGTAAAACTGGCAAGTAAACTTTACAGTAGGTACTTGGAAACCTTTTCTCCATCTGACTTTTCACAGGTGCTTTTGAGCACGTACTTGTGGCTGTGCTTTACTCAGATGTGTGACTGGTGTGCATAACATGCTTGGGCTAGCTTTAATCTACTCAGTGTGTTATTTTCCAATCTTTTCACTTATGTTGACATCCTAAGATTTTGGTTTTGATTTTTTGAGTGGAAGTGTGGACCTCTGCAGCTATTGTGTATATATTAATTGGTATATTTCAATTATTTTTCTTAGCTATCTCCACTGACCCCAGTGGGGCTTGTTTTGGGACAGTTTCAAATACCCTTTAATTTAGTGGATTTCCATCCCTGGGTTAATATTTTGGGCCACTTCAGTGTCGTATGAGGGTGGGATGGAAGAAATGTCAAGAATGCAACAGATGGTTTCATGCTTAAGCCCTCCAATCCTTCAAGGAAAGTATTCCCTGCTTCCTGCTAAGTAGAACATGTTCTTGGTGCTTCTCTTGTACATTCAAGTAGCAAGTTACTGGTTGACTTTCTGGGAACAGAAAAACTGTATGAAAAGCTGGGCCTGAGTAAGCAAATAGATAAAATAATTGGGAGGAACTAAGGATTAAACTGATGACCCATACTAAATGCTGAAGATATGCTTTAGTGACCAGTTCATACTCTGTTATTGTTGGTACCAAGTTAGTCAGTGCTTGCAGGTTGCATTTTACAGCCTACACACAGCCTAATGCTTGTTTCCAAAATAGAAAATCTGTCTCAGTTTTTTCTTTAAAAAGAAAAATGACAGATGGCAGGTGGGGACTGAATTTTTAATACTCACAAAGATCAAGTTGGTGTTTTAACATCTTCCTCTGCTTGAAAACTTGTTTGTTAGTTGTTCTGTGTAATAGTGCATCTTGGAAAGTGTTATACAGAGATTAGGATGTATCTGGGGTTTGAAGGAGGTTTCTTTGTCATCTTGTCTGCCTCCCCACCCTCCTCTGACAGTGTTTGTACATTAGTTACCCATATCTTGGGAGAGATATTGTCATGGTAACTTTTTTATCCTTTCTTCAGCTGGACTCTTTTTGGGGGGGGTTTGGGCTAAATTACATAAACATTTTATTTAGAGCTGATGGGGTGCCTTCTGTTGATAGCAGGAAAATCTTGTATGTTGTGAGCTGCTGTTACATGCATAGTAATTTAGTCGTCTGCCAGTTAATCTTGAACTTGTCTGAATGTTCTTGCTTTTTCTCTTTATGAGCCTTTCTCCAGAAGAGATTTCTGATCTTGTGAAATTATTTTTTTTCTTCTTATTAAAGCAAATGTTCTCAGCTCTTCAGAACCGTAACATCCCTTTATGTAAAATATGTAACCATTTACTTCTGTCATCAGAAAAAAAATCAAAATGAGAAATAAAGGGCATAGTCTAAAAAAATTGATCTCTGTTTCATGCTTCTGAGATAACAATGGTTTTACCTGATTGTGTACTGAGAGTTACACTTGGAATGACAAACATGGTTTAGAGGTCAATGTTTGGAAATGCATGCAAACGCTGCTGTTCAGATCACAGAAATACAGAGGAAATCAGTGCACTGAAAGTAAAGCAGTGTTAGTGTAATTGCAAGAATATGGAGTCTTATCTCACAGTATTTGGTGTTTATTTCCTCAATTTTATTTTGAATTACAAAGACAAATTGCTTAGCATATCCAGGCTACTGTTTTTAATGCTAGTCAACCCACAGTCAATACGAAACTTGACTCCCCACCTCGACCTTTAATTCCCTCTTTTCCCTTTCTTTTTTAAAATGTAGTGTGAAGTGGCTGGCTGCCTTCTTGGGAGTGTGTCCCAGAGTCCTGCTGTGTGGTTGTAAAACCACTGCAATACTTTTCAGTGAGACAGAAATTGGGGTCTTGTGCAAGGTCCTCTGAGCCCTTTTGTATCCTCCCTGGCAGTTTCCAGTCCTTTTCTTTGAGCCTGCTAGAGACACCACAAATCAATCCTCTTCCCCTTTCCTCTGAGATTTCAGTCAGAAGCAGAACTGTAAATAGATTTACTATTGAACAAGACAGCCAAGTTTTGAATATTGATTTTTCATACTTTCTTTTTACATTTTTCGTTATGTACATCTAAGGAAAGCATTTGCTGATGTTGAGAGCTGACAGTCAGCAGTGATGTGGCCATACAACCCTCCAGAGGTCCTTTCCAGCCCTCACTATTCTCTGATTCTGTGGGGTTTGATTGCAGCCCCTGTGCAGACCAGTGGCACTCACAGACCCTCGAGTTTCTGCCCATAGTGTGTGCCCCACAGTGTGCCAAGGCAGTTGTTTGGTTGGTTGTGCAGAGAGGAGCATCCTGGGCATCCTGGGTGCTTTGGGAAAGAGTGTTCACACTCTCTCCTTTCAGTGCTGCTTCAGGAAAGCAAAACTTTCCTGAGTCCAGTCCTTGCTTTCATGGTGCACAGACATCCTCACACACTCCTAGAAGATGGGGTTTTTCTTGGGGACTTACAAGCTAAGCCTTCCTTAGCAGCACTGAAACCTGCAGCAAAGTACCTGTCAGAAAGAAAAGGAGAAATAGTGAGATGGATTCCATAAGGTCAAAAAGTCCTTTGAACAGAGCTGTGTGCTTGCACAAGAAAAATCCTTTCCTCAAGAGACTACAACAATCATGGGAGTATTTGACTATTTCTGTTATGTGAGAGGCAAAGCTACTTCTTGTGCATTTGGGATCAAAGGAGTCTTTTTCCTGTTCTGGAAATAGCATGCTTCTACTTTTGTTTCCAGATTGAAGTGCAGTTCGATAGCTTTTTTCATGTTCTCCTGGTTATGCTCCTGAAATGTGATCTTACCTGCTATAAAATTTAACAAAAACCGAAGTTCTCTTTGAAGTGAGACAGAGGTTAAGTGTCTGGATCAGATGCCCTTCTGTAATATTCCTGTATTGTTTTACTACCATCTTTTTATATTCTCATTTTCCTAGTACTAGGGAAATAACAGCCTGAAGTTCGATACTGGTAATGATAGATATAATGACAGATACTAATAGATATTAATGAAATACTAAATCCTATGTGAAGTCCTTGAAAACATCAGTTACCAGAATTTTTGGCTTCAGTGATCTTGAAAACAATCATCCCAGGATCTTGAGGGTTATTTTATTGCACAGCAAAAAACAGAAACAGGTGGTTCACCTGATATTTTAGAGACTGGCATGCATCCTGAGACAGGGTTTGCTTCTGTGAGAGCATATGTTTTAAGTTTTGAGACTCCTGCTAAAAAGTAGAACGCTGAAAAATATTGCAGACTTCTTAGGAAAAAGCTTGCTCTCAGGAGAGGCTGCACCTTGGTTTCCTGTCTGTTTCTAGCCATTTAAAAAGCATTATTTCTGATTTTTGGAATTTTCATTGGTAGGAAGGTTTGGAGTTTATCAGTCTCACCACTTGGGAAAGTTTACATCTTTTGCTTCCTTTAAATATTAATTTCTGCAATCAGCACTTGAAAATCAGTTATTTTATACTAGATTCAATGAAAGTGAGCAATACCTAAGCCTTGTTTCATATTTTTGACCAACATCTGTACTATTTGTCATCTTCATTGGTTGATTTTGCTGCAGCAGTAAGTAAATCTGAAATTGATTGCTGTCAGAGCCATTTTGTGTATAAATTAATAAATTCAGAGAAGATAGAAGGTAATGGAAAATCTTGCAAAGAGCATAAGGAGGTGCAGCCAATTTGTGACAAACTAATGATTTAGTACCACAATGACTTCAACCTTTTGGGAGCAACTGCTCAGCTGGAGTATTGACTTTCATTGAAATTTCGGAAGCTGTCTGCCATTAAGTTTCACTTTTTACATGATGTATATTGCCACAGTTTTAAGGGCTGGAGATGAAAAGGAGGGGGGAAAAGCATTTACTAATTTAAGAACTGAACACTGAATGTGTCTCAAGTGCTTCAAGGCCCATCTGTAAACAGGGCTTTTGAAAGTAAGAGAAGCTACATAGAAAGCAAGAGAAATTTTGCCTTTTTTTTCATGTCCTGCTGAAGAGGGAGAGCAAATTGGTGCACAGCTAAGCTGTCAGCTTCTGCTTCCAAATATTTAGGCATCTGTGCTCTTGATTTAAGGCCCTGTCTGTGTGTGGTTGTTCCTGCTTTGTAGTAATATCCTGCCACTGTGAAAGCAGCCACCCTCCTCCAGTTCCAGCATTGTGAGAATGGAGGGGGTTTGTGTTGGTGTAACTTCATTACAATTCAGGCTTCTATGTACAAACAGAGCCTCTGAAACACTTCAGAGCTGCATCATAGCCACCATTCACTTTAAAAAAGCAAACCAAAATTGTGTCCTTGACCAAATAGACCGGGAAAACCCTGAAGTGTAGCCCAGCTTTTCTATTCTGCCTCCTTACAGAGCAGTATGCACTGCAGACCAGGTCCATCCTGCTGAATTACCACCTCATGTCTCTAAAATGAGAGAAGAGCAATGTCCTTCCCTCCTATGAATGCTGAGTAAATACCTGCATAGATATAAAATACATGAGGTGGGTTTTTTTATTTCAGAGTTAAATATTTTTGGTTTTGTTGAGGCTCTCTCCTGTTCCATGTGTAAGTTCTTGCAGATTGTATTTTTTTCAGATTATACTCAGCTTTAAGTGTTCTTACTCCCTCTTCCCCCCAATTACAGTAGTGTTCTCTGCAGTTGTGAATCTGGTATTACAGGACTTCATTGATTTCTGTCCTGTGATGGTTTGTCCTTGTATGTGGCTTTGCTCAGCATGAGGACTGTGTCTTTGAAGCTGATGAATTCTCTTGGAGGCCACAAGCACAGAATTGTTCCCAAGGCAGGGGAGTGCTGTGTTGGGGGAAGGGGTCAGGAGAGCCGCTGCAAATACTCTGCACAAGGTTCTGGCATTAATTCTGCTGATGTGAAATGTATTAATATCTCCTGCTGAAATGTGATATTAATGTTTTTGCTATGTGCAAGTGGATGATTGGATTGTCTGACATTTAAAAATTCCTATTTATTACAGCTCTCAAGTTTGCAAGCTGCTGTTTGAGTAGAGTACATGGGTGGATGTATCCTGTTTGCATTTCTAATGGAGTATTTCATCCTAACGGATAAAATTATACATGAAAATAATCTTTAGCACAAAATCTACACTGTCTGTTTGGCTGCTTCTTTTTTTTCATCAAGGTAGATGTTGTCTGTATGACCTTAAAAAAATCCTTATCTCATAAAAGAAAATAAATGCCTTTTAGTCACATTACAAGGGAAAATGGTTCTGTTTCCTTGATCGGACTCAACACAACATCTTTGAAATTAATCTTGAAAAGTTCTCTGATTGATCGGGCTTTTTCTAGGTCACTGAGCTATATTTCCAAAGTGTTTATACAATCTATTGGAATCAATAAACAATTTAAACTGATGTAACTGCAGAATGTTTGCAAGTCCCAGGGAAAATTGAAAGTATGACAAAGAATACAGCTGTAGGAGTTTATTTCGTTTATCAGGACAAACAGTCATTGAAATGAAATGAGTTTCCTTTGAACACTGCAATATGATAGTGACACCTTAATCACATAAATAAGTAGCTGGTGATTTTAAAGAGTTGTTATTGGTGATTTTGGGCAAATAGAATCCCTTTATTTATAGTCCAAGAAGCTGTGCAATAAAGCCTGTTTTATAAAGTATTTCCAATAGGAGAGTTAGAATATCATAAAAAGGTCTCACTTCAGATTATAGTTGTTGTGTTTCAGGCATGATTTTATTTTTGTTTGCATTTCAGGCATGATTTTATTTTAGTTGCATTTCAGTTGGCAAATATTAACATTATTCTTTAAATGTGCATTAGACCCGATACTTGTTGCTAAAATTAGACAATAAAAATACTAGAAAAGCTAATTAAAAAGAAGCTGATACCATTTTTAATCACACTTAAGGTTTTGATTTTTTTTTCTTTTTTTTCTTTTTTTTTTTTTTTGGGTAGATGAAGTTTGGGGTCTGTGTGAGGAGCCAACATTTGTTATACCACAGCGCACACTAGTGGACTGATCCATAAAATCACCTGGAGAAAGAATTTAATAGTTCTCGAATTAAGTACTTAAATCTTCTTCTTGCAGACATAGCCATGTATTTTCTAACTGAATACAATAGCAAGCTGGGTTTTCTTTTTTTTTTTTCCCAAAAGTAAATACATTTATCTCCAAGGATATTTGTAAATTTACGATTAATAACAATGACCTGAAGTCTTACATACGAATTTCATAAAATTTATTTCCCAAAGGCAATCTATTCCAACTTCTCAGAGCAAGCCACCTGAGTGCTGGAAGAACAGCAGCTGCTGTATAAATAAGGGAAAATGCCATGACTTCATGGCTCTATCTTTTATTTGTCAGGTGGGAAATGACTCACTGCATCTAGGATGCAGATTTTTAAACATGCATTTCAGAGGTCCTTTAATATCAGTAAATGTTGTAAATTCTAATGGGAAGCCATAAAATGATAGTATCACTGCAGACCCTTTCCCTTACCTCTCTTCTTTTAAAAAGAGAAAGTGTGGGGTTTTTTTCAAAACACAGGTGGTAGAGCACATGCATTGTAATGCAGTACATCAAATGGGGTTTGACTGCATTAGGGAAATTAACATTCCTCTCTGCTTAAGGGACTCACACCTGTTTCTTTAAAGGCAATGCTTTTCTCCTCTAACAAAATTCTCAAGCCATTTTATTTTCTTTTAGAAGAAGTTATGTGAAATCTTTTAGTGCAACAGATTACTGGATTCTAGTATGCAAAAGAATTGCACAGCATGAATTTGCCAGACATGGTCTTGGGTTTGGAATTAATTGTAAAATTCTCAGGACAGTAATATGAATTCTGTAGTCAGCTTGGTGAAAATTGCTGCTTGTAGTGATCCAAGGATAAATAACAATAAAATCATTAGAAATGTGGGAATACATCCCCATATAGATTATATGTTATATACATTCACTATTGTGTCATTTCTTGGCACCCTTTCCTGAAGAAAAATAGAAGCCTTTTCAAGTAGGTGAATTGATTTAAAGAAATTCACAAATAAGCTGAAAATACTCGTGCTGTTTAGAACCAAGAGAGAGATATTTTGGACATACAAACAACAATAAAGGAATCCAAATAAGTTGCTTAGATAAAAGAACATAGAAGATTACTCAAAAACAGAAAAGTGGTCACTTTCTAGTTATATTTCAGTCTCTATCTCTGGTAATAAAAGGAATGATCCAAAAGATTGCAAAGAACTCTATGCCCTGCCTGCAACCTTCAAGATAATCTGTCACTTCCCACTTTGAGGATCCTGCTTCCATTAATTTTTACATTGCCAAGCTGCTTGTTTTGCACTGAAGCTTTCTCTGTGTACTTGGTTTGTTCCTTTTGAAAGGAGCTGGGCAGTTCCTTGCTGTATTGAAATTTCTGGAGGTTTGGTGAAGGTGAACTGAGCCAGGCACAATCAGACTGGGGATTTGAGAGTGATAGACTGGGAATGTGACAACTGGGAGAGAGGAGGGCAGAAAAGCTGTCACAGAGCAAACTGTGGAATCTAAGGCTTCAGAATCATGCTGTTTCTCCACTGCATCAAATTTGGGAAGCCACCAAAGCACGTTGGTGTTCCTGGTGCTGGGGGGATGGCAGGGGATGGCAGCTCCGTGCTGCTGCTGTTCACAGCTCAGACTGCAGTGCCTGCCCTGCCAGCTCAGAGCTCACCAGTGACCCGTGCTCACATTGGCACGATACCACATCAGGAGCTGGGGTTTTCTGGGTGTCAAGTCAAGCTCTCAAAGCTTAGGCAACGTTGAAATGAAGATGCACAATTTTCATTTGATGCCCTGTTTCTTTCCAGTGTGATGAGCTTGTGTAAGTAAGCATTTCATAACTTTCCTCCAATTATTCTTTTCTTCTGTTGATGTCTCTTCTTAAAAAAGATACATTTTTTAATGTAATAACATGGTTAGCATGTAAACGATCATATTCTTAAAATCTTTGTTGCCTCCCTTAAGAGACTGAGAATAATTATTGGTATGAAATTTCTGTCAGCTTCTGAACTTGCTCAGAAGGATGAGCTTCTGAGAAGCACAAGAAGGCTTTCTTTAGTAAAGTGGAAAAAAATAATCCAAAACATAACAAGGTAAAATCCAAAAGTAGCTGTTTGGTTTAAATTACCCATACCAAGCAGATATCTAGTTTTTAATATTAAAAAAAAAAACAACCAAACTGAAAATGCAGTTCCTCTTGTGAAATAAAGACTGCAATTGCAAGTTTTTGACTCCACGTGTTTTCCAATTTGCATGCATTGGGGTTACCTTCCTTTTGATTTATTCCAGTGAAAAGAACTTCATGTGTGCAATACTTCCTTTAAAGAGAGGCAAATGAAACCCAATCACTGGGAATTGTATAGCTTTTTTATTCTGTAGGGACCACACAAACATTACAGAAATATTTCTCAAGTTCCAAAATCATCAACATTTTCTATGTTTTTCATCTTCTGTTGGTGTTGTGGCTGTATATGTTTATGCACTGTTTATGCACTGCTTTTCTTTACTTGTACTCCAGAGGAGAAGAAGAATCAAGTAGAAACATTGTGTGTGTTCCAAATAGAAGGAGGTAATGCATGCTTCATAATTAAAAGGAAAAATAAATCTGAATCGTAGACTTTTCCAACAAGAAAATATTTCTTCACTTTGTTTTTCCTCTTCATCTTGCAGATTTGGCACTGGTTGGCCTTCACCAGCAAATATTGATGAGATCCATAAAAGAGTCAAAAATATTTTAAGGACACACAGAGCTAGACAGCGCCTCATATTTGTAAGTTTGACTGCAAACTCAATCCTTTCTCTTCTCCAAAATGGCTGAAAAAGAGAACTGTGCCTACAGTCTTGGATTTATTATAATGTCCTTTGGGACAGCCTTGATTGTAGAAATAGGGGTTTGGTGTGTGCTCAACTGTTTCACACTGATTTCAGAGCCCTCCTTATCTTTCACCTTTATGAAGTAATACAGTCAACCCTCTCATGGCTTACTGAGAACAATTATATTGGGGTGTGAGATTTTTTATATTCTGATTCTCCACTGCCAACTTAAGCAAAAAATGTTACAGATGTGTAGAACATCAAGGCTTAACATGTTGTGCAGCTGCACATCAGCAGCTGCATGTATCCAGCTGTTTCTAGAGCCAATATTATACTTCAGATGTGTGATTTTTTTCCCCTTAATTACCTGGCTTTCAATGAACAGAGCTCTTTATCTAATGAGATTACACCCAGGAAGAGAGTATTTTATCTTTGATGAAATTTTGAGGTGTGGTTTCAGACAGACAAATTTTTTCCTATTGTGATTTTGAGAAACACAGTTTCTCAAAAAAATGCCAGAGCATTGTACCAGCTGAATAAGAAGATTGTTCATCTGCAGAGAATTTAGAATCTTGAGTGTGAGGTGAGGCAAAAGAAAGGTAGGATAAAAAGGTTGTAAGGATGAGAGATGATTATGATACAATGATCATAATGATGATTATGATATAAGATGAGCTCTGGCAATCTAACTCAGAAATGTTATTGATGGGGTAGAAGAGACATAAGTCTCCCAAAGTGGAGAAAGGCATCCTTTTTTGCATCTGTTTCTCTCGTAGAAAACAGAATGTTGACAGAAATCTGCTTTTGAATATCGGTGCAATTTTAAGTTGCTACTGTCCCCAGCTGTCCACCTTTCCTCTCAGCTGCAATTCCCTGTATCAGCGGGAGTGGGATGGAAAGTGTGGGAGCCCTGATGTCCCTCCCTCACATTTCCCAGAGCAAGGGCAGGTGCAGCTACCTGGGATGGGGAACTCCACTGGCTACAGGAAACCCATGGCAGAAGTGATCTTTGTTGTCTTGATCCAGTCCTGCAAGATGGATTGAAGAACTCCTGTCTTCACTCTGAAGTCCTTATTTATTTCTTTAGTTGTTTGCTTGTTTGTTTATTCATGTCTCCAGATCTAGCCATGTTGGGCAGCTCATTGTCTCACCTCATTCTCACTTAATCTGATTCTTTTCTCATTTCTGTTCAATGTTCATTTTTAGCTTAGTTGTTGTGGGTTTTGTTTTTAACTCAGAGAAACCTTGTCTCATCCATACTAAGACTGTTTGATCTAGTTCATGCTGTACCTCCATGAGTTATTATATGAATGTTATGATTTTGTGAGCTGCTGCCTCTCAAGTAGAAGATTCCCATGACATTTTTCGGTGTTTTAGCCACTCAGAATAGGTAAAAATCATGTCAAATGCTCCCCTGATGTTTCAATGAACTTAAGATAACAAACAGGATTTCCTGATAGTCCAACACCTGCATATAATGAACACTTGCACAGCCTGAACCATCTCTAGTGATTCTTAACTGCTTTCCTCAAACAGTAAACCATGACTTTATGATAAGGAGAGTTGGATGATTGGTTCCATGGTCTCTCCATACAGTCAAAAAGACTCTGCAAACATTGTGGTGGAATTCTTGAATTGTGATATTTTCTGTTGGCTTTCTCTTGGTTCACCTTGTCACTTCCAGAATCAAACACTTGCTGAATCCTCACAGGGATTAATAAGCAGAGATGATACTGTGTCCTCTTCTTGTGTTTCTGCCCTAAAAAAATCCAGCTATTAGGGTATTTAATTACCCATCTGATCAAACCAGTGCTGGCAAAGGAGCATTTTTCTCACTCTGTTTTCTTCCACTGAGCAAAAGGATGGGTAGGATGCTACAGAGAAGTCTTGTGGTGTCAGATAGTTGTGTAGAGCTGGCTCATGAAAGCTGTGCTGACAGCAGCTGACCTAATAAAAAAAAAATATCCTTGCAGTGAGTGCTTTAAAATACACCAAGATAGGTTGAGCTTCCCCACATGGCCCAAAATCGAGGCTGTGGTGTTGCTCAGCAGATGGCTGAGGTAAATTGGTCATCTTGAAAGTGAGGGAGTAGTAAAGCAAGTGTACTGGCAATGTGGTGAGCACATTCTGGCTCCAGTCTAGATCCTCTTCAAACTTTGAAAGGTTAAAAAGTACCTCTTATTCTGTTTCACTCCAAAAAGCCTAATACTAAATAACCATTCCCAGAAGCATACAGCTGTGTCTTCCAAAATTTCATTTTCATAGTGCTCTGCAAAATAGTGTGACTGGAGCTCTACTGCAGATTCCTTGGGGTGTCCACTGTACCCTTCTGCTGTGACATTGTGACAGTATTTTAATGTTTCCATCTTTT
This sequence comes from Calcarius lapponicus, assembly GCA_039654755.1. Lineage (NCBI taxonomy): Eukaryota > Metazoa > Chordata > Aves > Passeriformes > Fringillidae > Calcarius > Calcarius lapponicus. The sequence goes on along the minus strand of CM077471.1, from coordinate 25,068,271 downwards.
TTTTGCTTTCCAGAACACAATTTGCCTCTGGCAAATGCTGCAGAATTTTATTTACCGCTGTACCCCATTTCCTCTTCAGTGCTTTGTAGTCTGTGACTGCTGAAGGAAGAGAGCTCTCCTGTTTACAAACACACTTATTGCCTTGTATTTCGCCACAATAAATTCTCTCAGGTTTTTCCTCATCCATATGCTGCTGTTCTGCTTGCTCTGCATCTTATTGCCATCTACCACTATATTTATTGTCTTTTCTCCCAGTTCTGTGTTACCAGCAAGTGTGATTATTTTTACTGCAGTCTTTTTTCCAATTATTTCTCCTATAGCATGAAAGATGACTTTGTTTAGTAATCCTTACAGCAATTGACTTGTGCTGAAAGCATCACTTAATATCACCCCTTAAGTAGGGTCTTTGCTCTTCAGAGTAGAGTGAACATGATTGTGTGTGCTGGAATTTCTACCATCCCATCTCGGGTGAGCAGCTGGCTCCCTCCAAATGGGTGTTTTGTTTCTTTCTTACTTAAGAGGGCAAATTTGGGTTAATTACTGTCTAGATAGCATTTGGAAGGTAAAACTGCATTCTAGCAACTGAGAATACCTGGCTGAAGGGTCATTAAGTGTATCAGATTTTTTTTTTAAAGTTCAGTAAGCATGTATTCAACCTTGGATATGAAATTCAAGAATTGAGATGTGTGCAATGCTTCTGCCTTGTAAAACACATGAAATAGATAACATAGTAAGTTTTAGGTGTTTTTTTCCCCTTTCCTGCAAGGAGCACCAAAGCAGTAAGTAGTAGGTTTCATAGCATTTTGCCAATGTGTTTATTGGGGTTTATTGAAGCTTTTGCTGTCTGCATAGTTCTCTAGATCTACACTGTCTAGAAATTCTTTCCAGGTTATTACCTGAAAATTATTAGCTGAATTGTACTGAACTTAATTAAAAGTGTTCATAAATGGTATTTGGCTCATTACACTTTGTCCCTTTCTCCCCCAAGAAATGTAAGCACTTTAATACTCCTCTAAATGGAAAGAAAGTGTTTTTGAAATGAGATCATTGTAATCAGAAACCAAGGTAATGAGAATTTGATTTCTGGGTTTTTTTAGGATGATTTGCCTCAGACGAGAGAACCTACAGATAATATGCCCTTAACTGTGAGTGAGCTGCGGAGCAGGTATGGAGTTTTTCTCTGACCAAGATAAAACACTCGTACTCAGTATTGCCCTTTACACTCAGCTACAAATTTCCCATTTTCAGCTTTTCCTATTTTGCATAGGGAAAAGGTTTCAGGAGACGTTACTCATACTAAACGTTCTCACCTAAAAGCAAAATACAGTTAAATTAATTGTGCCTTTGATGTTGTTTGGCACTGTGTCAGTATCGTCTTCATAAAACACTGGGTTTGGAACTGGACTGGGCTATAAAAATGATTCTTGGGCAGACGTTTTTGGAATTTGTCAACCAGAGGGCAAATGTCACTTTTAAAGTAAACACTTGGTTATTTTTTTTCCTTAAAACTATGGGAGTGCAAAAATAAATTTAAGTTTATTTAGTAACATGGCTTGAAGCTGAGTTTTTTAATTGTCCTTTTTTGGGGGTTTTTTGGGGTTTGGTTTTTTTTTTTGGCAAAACAGATATTTGGAAAAGAAAAGCATTTTCAAAAAACTACAGCAAACTTACATAGTATAGTTTAGTGAATCAGCATGCTGTATTTCAGAAGCTTTTTTGGAAACCTGAGATCATGAAAACCTGCTTTATGTACATTAATTACTCTGTGTGCTCCTCACATACATGAGCAGGGTTTAATTTGGTCATTTACTTATAAGATACCAATTAAATTGGTTTTGATCATTTCTGTAGTAAAAGTTACCAATACTGATGTTCTATATGTATGCACACAGCATTTTATACAATGTTTTGGGTACCTATTGGAGGAAAGATACTAAGTATTGGAAGTCTTTTTTGGGCTCCTATGGCTTTTCTGGTTTTCTTTATATTATATAAAGGGAGAAGTCCTAGAACTGTGGTGCTATATTTGAGAGGTGTTGCCATTAGAAAAGGCTTTATTTTGATAGGTAACTATCACACACTGTTTTCTAACAATGGCACCCCAAATCACCACTGAATATACTTGAAAGGAATTTTAATGTGGATACGATAACAAGCTAATGCTTGAAGTTTATAAACTCCAAAAAGTTGATTTCTGATTTGCTGGCTTCTTTAAAAATCCCTGTGATTTGTAATCCCCTCTGTGCAAGGAATTATTCCAACTTCCATATGGTTCTGAAGTTGCTGCTGCAATTGTGTCGCCTGTACCTTTGCTCACTCCTGTATTCTGTGTAGCCTTTCTGCTCCCTTATCCTTTGTCCTGACAGCTGGGGCAATTAAATTGTTTAGGATGTGTTTGTGAGAGAGAAAGTGCAAGTTTTTGTTTTGAGGCAGCTTTGGGACTTGGAGATTTACGCTGAAACTGCAGACCATGAAAAAAATGGAAAATAAACCTTAATAGTCTGGAATCCTGAAGTGATAGGATATGAAGTGTGGCACTTGGGCTGGGAAAGGACTGCTCCTTGGTTTAGAGGCCAGCAGCACTGGGGGTGAGACATAAAGGCCTCGAGGACAGTCACATTGCTGAGTGCTTGCCACAGTGCTCATAAACAGGATACAAGGACAGAGACAGAGTTCATGGAAGGACAGGGTACTGTCGACCAAATGCTGGCAGTAAAGTAGATGGATGATTGAAAACCGCTGGGAGTAAGGAAAAGGTCTGTGTTTTGTGAAATATTTAGTATATGATTCACTCAGAAAAGAACTTCTGGGACTCTTAAAGGAGATGTATGAGGGAACAAAAGCATATGACAGGTATTTCAGAGCAGGGAGTTGCGTGCAGAAATCCTGCTGTTAATATGATTTGTGAGTGTAATTCCCAGATTGCTTAGCTCAGGTTGTCAGCTGGTTTCCAGTTGAGACAGGAGAGAATCTTCCCTACCTTGGCTGTAGCTTTGTCCAGGTATCTCATGCACAAGGGGCTGGCTAATGGAAATGCATGAAAACAGACAACCCCTGCAAAAAGAGAAGGGAAAAATTAAGCCTTTTTACAAGTCTTTTTCAGTACCAGAATAAGGAGCTTGTAGAAGTTACCATTGGTTTCTGAGTCTTTACTCCAATTAAACTGTTGGGATTTGAGTGTCTCTAGGTAAATTCAGCTCTTAGGAGAAGAAAAGCACAAAGCTGCTGCTGGAAATGGCTTCCAAGGAAAAGCATGTCAGAGCTGTTTGTTGTACAGTTACAAGTGCTTTGCCTGCTTGTTGGTCTGAGAATTCTCCATCGGAAGTGAGGTACCACAAACTGCAGGAAGGAGAAGGTGAAACTGCAGTTGTTGATGAGTCCCCAGGGTGATGACTTGTCTGTGTTTGACACAGGCCTGTATCGCTGCTGTTGATTTTGGTTGGTAGTTTGGTTTCTTTGTGTCCAAACTGTGAGGCACAATTATCCCAGGATGATAAACAAGTTTAAATTTGCTCCATGCCATTGACTGACTTTAAATGATGGAGCCTTTTTGACTAAGTGTGAACGTGGCCTTCCTCTCTTTTTAATGTTGGAGCCATACAAGAGGTCTTACTTTATTTGGTGTAAGTTGGCATCACCCTGATATTTGAATGTAAGAAGTTTAAGAGCAAAAGCTGTTCCTTCTGGTTTTGGTTTTTTTTTTTCCATGGGACAGTAGAAGCTTAGAGATGTGAATTTAGAAAACTGATCCTACATCTTCCTCTTCTTCCCCTTTTCTGTTCTTCAGATGAAAACCTTGTGTTTTGATGTATCTGAATACATGTATTCATGGATGTGGCCTAAGGTTTCTTTCAATTTTATCATATGTTGGCTGATACTAACTTGAGGATGAAGTTTTAAGTACTGGTTTGATTGCAGAAGACACTGTCATTGATAAATGACATGTATATAAGAAGCTGTAAAGCTTCCCTGTGAAATGTAATCCATTTCCTAAGTGAAGATGGTCACCTTAAACTTCGCATTTCCAGTTTCATTTCCCAGAGAACATTTGCAAAAGCTGAAGATAACTCAGTCCTAATTTTTAAGTGTCTTAAGTGCCTAAATCTCTGAGCAGATGTGGAAAATGTCATCTCAGTTGTAATTTTTTTCTGATTATTTTTGAGCTTCTTGTTTCATGCTTTATTACAGGGAAATTGCTCATTTAATTATATGACACAAACCTTTGTTTTGAAAGTGTCAAGAGGAAGCAGATAGTCGTGATGTTGAGATATAAACTACTCAGACTTGTCAGTGTTTTGTAATGATTTGCAGAGTATAAATTTCACTTCATAGATCTCAGGAATAATTTCTCAAAGCAACTGAAAGATGAGCCTGTATTTGTGTTTAGTATTAAAACAGTGACACAGAAGATGGGGTGGGGAAGGAACCCTGGATTGCCACTATATCAAAATGTACTTGGTAGAAAACTTAATCCATGATGCTTCCAATAGAGCACTTTACAGCTGCAACCACAGTAATTTAATATCCCCCTGATAGATTGTCTTCATATTGAAATAGCTGCTTGTGGTTACAATTTCACCTTCAAAGGACACAAAAATCCTACTGTGTTAGTCTTGCCTAGTCACACAGCCTGCAAAAATACAGCAAAATTACTGCAGGTTCTCTGAAAATTAATTCTATTTGGGGCCATTACAAAGTGTACTCAGATAAGTGGGGGAGGATTTGTGTGAATGAATAACATGGGGGGGTGTGGGTGGTTCCCATTTCTTAAAAGTAGCTGCAGTGCAGTTTTTATTTTGGTTTGTGGAAGGCAATCCATGCTAAGCAGCTCTACATTGGTATTTCTGCTGGTTTTGTGCCACTGATTCCTCTTCCATATCTTGGTTTGATCATTGTTTCTTATCTTCTTTCCTCTGACAGTTCTCCAGTGCAGCAGAGCACTCCTGTTCACTTGGATAGTGGTGAACGTTGGCCTGGTCCTGCAGCTGTGTACAAAGAGAAGCCTCACAGAGCAATCTTGGAGGAGAGTCTTGCAAAAATATATAGAGAGATGTATGAAAAAACTGCTGGTGCTGTTTCAGACCACAAAACACATTCCTGAAAGCAACTCACCTGAAAATGCACAGTATATAGCATTTGAAACTAAACCTATTTTTATACAACAATATTTGTGCTCTATTTTTTAAGCTGTCTTATGGTTAGGCAGGGTTTTGGAGAAATGGGGATTTGGCCTGGGCTGAAAAAAGGAAATAATTAACATTTCACCCCCCAAAAAAGAAACAATAATCCCTAACAAAAAATCCCCTCTACAATTAAGCAAGACGGTGTTGCTCCTTTGAGACTCTGAACATACAGTCAGTTGAAGACTAATAGGTCTGCTGGACATTCCTGTGTAACATCAACTCAGGTTTCTGCAGCCAGTTCTCATTAAATTTCTCAATCTATTTAGCAACTTTAACAGAATTGGTTGAAGAAGCAGTATGTCCTGGTGGGCAGAGGGGGGGAATCAAAGGGGAAGGTGCATGTGAGTGTTGGTTTGAAAGTGACCCACCTAGGACCAAGAGAATTGTTTTCTAGACAATTGCCTTTGAATTATTTTGGAGAATGGCACAAACTTTGGTACTGCAGGACCCATAGGCATGTATTTGAAGTGGTTTTGAGCACCTTTAGTCACAAGTGTTCTAATACTGTGAGATTAAAAAAAAAACACCCACCCCAGCAGCCTTTGTGTGAGATGAAAGGTCATCTTCACACAGCCTTTGCATTTGAAAGCTTCCACGTTCTCCTAAATGCAGCCATGACATTTGCCAATACACTTGTCATTTTAAAAATATGAATAAGAAAGGACTGTGCAGGGGGAAAGACCAGAGCTAGTCAGCAAGCTCCTTGTGTTCTGTACAGGCCTTCTGAAATTCCTGCATCACAATCCCACCTAATTTGGAGCCTGTCCTTCCCGGTCTGCTGGGATCCTGTTGGCAGCAATCACCTCGTTTTTGCTAAAGGCCACCAAATGTTCATCAGCAGTTCGATGCTTTCCCCAGGGATGGAACCTTTTCAGCCTTGCGCTGAGCAGATCCCACATTAGCAGACCAGGGCAAATTGCCCATCCATTGAAAAGCTGAATGTTTTAAAAGGGCAAGAGTGTCCATCTCCTGCTTCCCCCTAGAATGAGGAAAAAACAAATGCCTGTTCTGGCTGCCTCCCTCTCTGAGCAAACACAGGCAGCTCCACCGATGCCATTTTACCTGTTGTGATGAGATAGAGGATAAAGCTAGCAGTACAGATGGCACAACATATGACTGGAACCTGCCAGCATGCCTACATAAACAAAAAGTCAGTCTATTCTGCCTTCCCTCCTTTAATGCTGAGACAACATAATTGATTTGAGAAAGCAGTTGGTGAGCAATTCTGCTGGTGGGAGAGCACGTGGAGGGGCTGTGTGCTGCTGTTTCAGGCAAGGGCACTCTCAGAGGAAGTGTCTCACATACAGACATTTCTATTTCTTGTAACTGTTGGACAAGTTGAAGTGGATTAACACTGATAACTTCCTGTCCCTGCTGCCATTCAGCACATTAGTGCTTTCAGAGGGCATTAGTGGCACCCTCTCATGACATGGAGAAGTGCTGAGACACTCTGTGAGGTACCAGGATGCTTTTTATTGCAGAAGGGAAAAGTAGAACTTGCCCAAGCTGTGTCCCTGAAGGCATGGAGGCCATGGAGGGTTCTGCTACCAGGATTTGGTGTTCACTGCCCTCTCCAGTGACCCCATGTTTGTCCACAAAGAAATCATTTTCTTCCTGCTCAGAGGAGTAGCTGTATTGAAGTAGATCTTAAGTAAGCGGGGCACATTCTGAGAAATACTTTCCAAGTTTTTGGTGTAAAATTAATCTGTTGAATCCTGAAGGGTTTTGCAGTTTCCTGTATGTGTTTGAGCCATAAGATTCAGTGTTCTCCTGGCATCCTGCAGTTTTCATTCAATATTCTGTGTGCATTCCCTCCCCAGTGTCACAGCTGAGTAAAAGTTAGTCTTCTGAAGATTGGCTGCTCCCCTTTGGCCTGATGTGGCTCCCTGATATAGAAAACCTCTTTGATTTTTCCCTCCCCAGCAATCCAGCAGATTTCAGTCCCTGTTTGTTCACTGTGGGATAAGGCCTGAATGCTGAGGGATTGTTGTGGGGTTTTTCTGTGTGTTTGATGAAGGACACAAGTTGCCATGAACTGAATACACAAGGGGATGAGAAAGGTTGGGGGCCACTATAAAAAAGCAAGGTGGTGCTTTCAAAGGGTCCAAGGAATGGCTGGAGGATATCAGTTTGATTCCCCTAGTTAAAAAAAGGAAGCATATGGTAATATGGCAACCTTCAGTTCTCATCAAAGATTAAAAATTTTTCAGCAAAGGTGAAAACTGGATGGGAGAAAAAAATGTCATTATTGAATTTTGACCAGTATGAATATTCTCAGCCTTCTTCTGCAACATAATATCAAATGGAGCAGACAGACTCTGAGTATCTTTGGCCCTGCTCCAGCTGGGAGGGAGATGTGTGTTCAGTGTCCCTCTGAATCAGCTGCTGCAGGAGATGTTCCTCTCCTGGGTCAGTCCTTCCACAGCTCACACCATGATACAGCAAAGAGTGCTCTCTTCCAAGCACTGTGCCAGAAATCCAGTTTGGTAAATGGAAATTTTTCCTCTGGAATGTGACTTTGGACCCAAGTTACTCTGATCTGTCCCTAGTATCTTCAAGGCACTTTGTTTTCAGAAGCATTTTCCCTTTCCCTGTTTGCTCAGGTGGCCCTGGCAGCACACACAGCTCTGGGCATGGCTGCTGCTCTGCCCCTGCAGCCTGGGAGAAGTGGGGGTTCAGACACTGAACCAACACAGCAATAAACTCTAATTGTTTAGTGCACCTTGCCTTCTAATACAATTTAAATCCCTTCTGTCAAATGCAAATTTCTAGGTGCCTGAGTGGAGCTTTAAATAGCATTTTCTGTGCTCCTTCCTTATCTTTTGCCATCCTCAAAGTTCCAGTGACAGTGGGATGGCATAATTCCACCCCTGTGTTTGAGCTCCTAAAGGAAAGCTGCCTACTCAAATCTGGCAATAATGGGCCAGATGAGGAGTGAATTGGTGCTTTTCTGGGGAGTCTGTATCTCTCTTGCCCTCCCCAAGTTATTATAACCCACGGGTGTTCTCACCAAAAGCTGCTCAGCATCCAGTGATGCTTGCAGGATGCAATCAGTGCAATATTTTAATCACTTTCAGTTCAGTGAGTCAGACTCTGCTTCCCACTTGCTCCCTTCCATCTCTCCTATGAATAACTTGGTGCAGTTTAGGATCTTGGGCTGGCTTTAGACAAACTGCCTGCCTGTGTTCAGAAGAAATGCAAATCCATCCTTGGCTGACAGTAGCTGCTTTGGAAATCACTAAACCATTGACCTGATGTGAATTAAAGGCAAAAATGTCAAACTCTTTAATGATTTGCCTTATCTAAGTTTTTGACTTAGAGGAAGAGAAGCTTAAATTGCTCCACTGAGGAAAAGAAGCATAGGGATGGCTGGAGTAATGGGAACAGGTAGGAGCAGCTTTGTAAGATAGATGGCAAACAGTGTTTATGCTCCAAAGCTGAGCAGCTTGGGAAGTGATGAGGGCTGTTCTTCAGATTGTGCATCACATGTTTGAATTTTACTATTACTTCAGAGGCTGCCAAAATTATCAGGGGAGAAAAAAATCCACCTGGAGATGTTCAGAATCTATTTTTGGGGTAAAATAACAGAACATTTAGCTTGGCTCAGTATTAAATAAGTCTTTTCCAAACTCCTTCTCATTGTTACCTCAGCTGTAAAATGGGGAGTTTGTGCTCTGTTGAAGCTTAATTAAATGACTGTGAAGTGCTTTGGGATCCTGAGGTGAATGTTAAAGAAATTATTTTATGGAAGCCTGGCTGAAAAGTCCCATCTCATCTCCAGGTTACTGAAAAGGCTTTATTTTAATTTTCCCAGGTTTATTATGTTTTAATCAGACAATTATTAAACAAATCTTAATCAGATTTAATAGATTTCTATCTTGATCAGAGAGGGCTAGAAAAGATAATGAGCTGCTTTACTACATGTGCTCTTAGGAGCTAATCTTTGCAGTTGGTATCTTGCTCAGCTTCTGTCTCCTGCATGATCCAGGTTCATATCCTCACACTGATTGCTCTTATGATACCTTTTTTATCTTTTTTAAAAATATAAATTATGTTTTTCATCCTGGTGCCTTAGTGCTGTTTGTTCCGTGTACTAACCAGCACTGTTAATATCTCTTGCATCATTTATCCTCTCCCCAGGAACAAAGGGTGCAATGTGACAGTGGAAAATCTTGTGTGGTGTTCCATGGGTTTGTCAGAGAAAGCTGGAAGGAATCTCTGCCTTCTCACTCCATGTATGAGGAACAATTTGATATATAATTCTGCTCTTCCCAATTTTTAAGCTTGAAATGTTTTCTGAAACATTTAACAATGCCACAAAATTCTCAGCCTTTTAGCAGTGGTCTCTTGCTGTATAAATCTGGTAATGTGGAATCTCTGGGTCACAGGAAAGGCCATGGTGTTAATTACTTCAGTGGTCATGGAGCGATCATATCAGGATGCTGAGAATTTCTCATGAGATTTGTTTGGTAATCAAGGAATTTGAGGAAACTCAAATCAATGAAATTGAGCCTCTTGGTTCCAGTGAGAGCACTTGAACCTGAGAGAGGACAGCACTTCTAGGGCTGATCTTGATGAGCTGCCTCCCAGACAGAAGGGGTGTCTGCCTTAGGTGATGTCTCTGGAAGCAGCAGAGAATTGGTCTTTGCCCAGTTCTTTTCAGTTCCAACAAAAGCAGCAGCCTTGTGGGAAGGGATTGAAGCCCCCAATATTCCTGTTTCCATTGCACAGGAGCTATTAAGCACAAGCCCCCTTGATTACTGTTGGCTTCTGTTACTTTCCCCATGGAATTCAAAACATCATCAACCAAAGCCCTTCAGAGATGTGGCTGTAGCTCCTTTTACCAGTGTTGGCTTGCCAAAGGCATGGGGTTTGTTCCCATTTTATCTTTGTGAGAAATTCTCTGAAGTGTGGTGATAATTTGTCTGGATGGCAGCATAAAGGAACTGTAATCTTTCTCTTTGCTTGATCTATGTGGAGATTGTGCTTTTTCTTGGTGTGCATTTCCCTTCAATTCTGGGTGATTGCCTCTGGCCCAGCAGAGAGCTCCTGCAGCCTGAGCAGTGGGATCTGAGCCACCTTCTCACCTCCCTGAGGAAGGGAGTTTGCTGCTGCAAAATAACACCCCTCCTGGTTCATAAGGATTTACTGATCCTGAGGAGACAGCACGAAAAATCTGTTCTGCGGCCAGGCCTTTGCACACCCCTGTGGAGCTGATGGCATGGGATGAAGAGAGCTTCACACAGAGCAGGGTAGGAGCCTGGGAACAGAGGGTGTCATGCCATGAATTATGCACTTCTATACCATGAGTTATCAGTGTAGGAAATGGCCTGGACAGCTCCTGAGTAACAAAAGCACCATTTACATCACTGAGTGGTGGTGAATTCTAATGCTTGTATTTGTATTGTCACCCTGACTATAGCTGTAGGAACTGTTTCATTCAGGATTCCAGTAGTAAACACTTGCTAAGAGGTTGCTTTCCCTGCCTGCCTTGTTTTCACCACAGTCATCTAGTGTTTACACACATTTTAGCCTCTGTGCCATTTTTGAAGGCTTTATTTGTCTCATTTATGTTTCTGGTTTGGATAATACTTAAATATGAAATCCATCTGGGAAACATATTGTATATTCACGTCGAGGGGTAAAACCAGTTTTTAATTAAAATTTTATACAGCACTTGTATTTCACTTTGTCCTGTTTTATTATGAAACACTTCAATCTTCTTCCTAAAACACATATGTCTTGTGCGTTTCAAGATGTTCCTTGTTGCTCATGCAGAACCAGTTTGGGAGCTCTGTCAGCACAGTGCCATATGTTCTGGGCTTCATTTAGCTTCTCTGCCGTTTGTGGAGGCAGCAGATTGGATGGAATGCAGCTCAGCTCGGCTCCATTCTTCTCTTTGTAAACTTGTCAAGAGATAAAAAAAGCAGGGAGAAGGAAAACACTGAATAATACTCGAGTGAGTTGAATTATCAAGAAGTTACGGGAATGTGGCCAATCAAAATTGAGGTTTCTCATGTATTTGAGGATTTTCCTTAATTGCGGCTTTTGCAGAGGCTATAAGTTGATGCATCCCTCGGTGCTACCCAGTCTTACACCCAAAACCTCACTGAAGATTGAGATATAACCCAAGTCATTTGGAAATGACAAGCATGAAATGCTCGATTTTGCATTGATCTGCTGGTTTAAATTGAAAAAAAAAAAATAAAAAGAGTAGATTTCACAGAATATTCTACTGGAAGGGACCCATGAGAGCATCGAGGCCAGCTCTGAAGTGTGTGGCTCATACAGGGATCCAAGCCTGCCCTCAGTGTTGTTTGCACCAAGCTCTGACCCCTGGAGCAGGAGCAGGAGCAGGTGGAGGGGTCCTGCTCCTCTTTGGTGTTTTCTGGCTCTGTGAGGATCACACTCTGCTCTTTAAAGGCCTGATACTGAAAAGAGGAAGCTCAAGAGTGATGGTGCCCTCCTGCTAAGACAAACACACCCAAACCCCAAAAAAAGGTCATTTTTCTTACCAATCCATTCCTGTTTCTTCCCTGCTCCCCATCATCTGACCATGAACCAGTGGATGCCATCAGCCTTTGATCCGTGGCTGGTGTGTAGGCACAGCCCAGCTGGTCACTGGCCACATCCAGGAGTTCCAGGCACTGCTCTGCTCTGCCCAGAGATTTCAGGACCACCACAGTCCTTTGACAGAGGAGCAGAGTATTTCTGTGATTCTGTAACTACGGCTTAAAAACAAAACCAGACCCAAAAGAATAAGAAACTGGCAAAAAAAGGAATCCATATTTCTCTGCCTCCCCTTTGCTGAGGTGTGAGGCTGGAGGGGAAGGGCACGAGCAGCTGCTTGATATGGCTGTGGAGGAGAAGGGAGGGAAACTTCTGCAGTCCTGACCTGAGGTCGGTCAGAAATCACCAGCTGGAGTGACATGAGTGTGAACCTGGTTGAAGTGACAGGCAGCTCAGCCCCTGGGACTCTATTTACATATGTTTAAAACAAACAAAAGAAAGCTGCCTTTGTTCCCCAGGAAAATCTATTTACTTGGCATTCAACTCGTGTATAAGCTGGAAGTTCTTTCACAGAAGTAGAAACAAAGCGACTGACATTTCTGCTTTGATGTGAGGCTGCAGCTCAGATTTGATTTTGAAATATGAGAGTAAACTGAAACTACCTCCCAATTTAAAGGTGGATTTTTAATGACCTTAAAAGTTTTGAGAAGTTTTTTCCTCTTCCCTTAGGGACCAGAAAAAATTATAACAGTAATCTTACTCATAGCTGTAAGTCTACAGAGACAGTGGCTGTAGGTTAATGAAAAATTGACACTGCTACTTGCTGTGCTTCCAGCAGAATATTTTTTTACTTCAAACTGAAGTGAACTATTGCACTGTGTGAGCTGGTTATGAGTCTCACATATTAAACTGGATGCTGCTTTTGTGGAAGCCACAGGAGCAAGTCACAGAATAGCATTTCTGGTTGGAACACATGCTGCAGTAATTATCGGGTTGCCCTGGTCCTTCCTGCAGAAATAAAGAAATAAAGAATTAAAGAAGTGAAGAATTAAAGGTTGCTGTGTTAGTCTAAACCAGAGAGGGGCAAAGGAGCCATTCCCAGTGCCTGATCCCCAGTACTGTCAAGCAGCCCCACCAGTCCAGCAGAAAAAGCTCAGAGCAGGAACGGGGTGTTGTGTGTGCAGATGTTCCTGTTTTGCACTGTTCCGCCCTGCTCCTGTGGCACAGGGACTCCTTGGGGGGACACCCTGTGGCTCACAGTTGTTCAAGTGCCCTCTGCAGTTTTTTTGGGAACAGCTTGTTCCTGGGAATCAGAAATGGCACCAGCTCAGCAGCTGAGGCTGACTTTGCTTCAGGCTCTGAGGATGTACTGACTGTTTGTTGTCCTTGGCATGGTGGTGCCATCTGGCCCTGCTTGGACAGCAGGGCTGTGATCCTGCACTGCCTGGAACTCCAGCTCCTGCTGGTGAGATCTTGGGCTGTGCTGGAATGGCAGCTCTGGCAGCTGGGTGCCAGCCTGTGGCAGATGGAACAGCTTCAGTCACCCCTGTGAGCTGTGCTGGACATGGACACACACAGGTGTTGGGATTGCTGTGAGACAAAGGGACGGAAGGCATGGAGGTAGCTTCAGGGGTGATACAGGATCCCAAGGCAGGAATTACAGAGCCACTGGATGTCTGTAGGGCTCCCTGCTCCCCTGGAAGGATTTTAGACCTGTACCAGTAAGAGTAGGAAGGGAATTCTGATAGGTTCTTTCCAATAGGTATATATTACTACTACTACTACTACTACTACTACTACTACTACTACTATTACTATTATAGGTGATATTATTGATATTTTTAATTTTATTTTGTTCTTTGTTTATTTGTTATTGTTGGTATTTTTATTTTATTTTGTTATTCCCATCGAAAGATGGGAAGGGAAAATTGGACAAGAGTGCAGAAGAAAAGAAACTAAACCATGTAAATTTAGTGAGTTTGTTTCTTTTCTTCCAGGGGAGCAAAAGTACAGAAGGGTGCTGGCACTCAGCCCACCTGTGCCCTTCTGTAGGAACACAGGGAGGGCAGTGCTCCCTGCAGGAATCCCAGGAGAGCTGGGATCCTGGTTAAGACCTGCTTTAACTGAGGACAGGGACCTCCAGCTGCAATTCCCCTGGGCAGGTGCCCATCTGTGCATGCCAAAGATGCTGTGGGTGCCTCTCCCTCCTTGTCCCAGAACTCCAGTGTGAGGAACCAGAGAATTCACAGTGCCCTGTTTGCTTACCCTCCACCCTGCTGAAGTGCCTGAGGTTTGATTCCTTTCCTTTGTAATAAACTGTGCCCACCACAGCGTATATTCTTTTAAATAACATTTTTAAATATTTTCTGGTAAATTAAAGTGATGACATGTTTGTAGGGCTCATTGTTAATTTCATTTCCTTTGGCTCAGCCAGCCAGATAAAATGCAATGTTATTAATCTTTGTTTAAAAGAAGATCCTTTGCCGAACAGTAATAAATGATCTTGATAGATTTGTCAGGAAAATGAATGATAATCATTTACAGACAGACACAAGCCTAGTATGGAAGATTAATAAGAAAATATGTATTGGCATCATTAATAACATCTGCTGCCAATGCACTTGGATATTGGTTACAGCCTGAGAGCAATGTGTTCTTGTTAGGACACCACAATTCATCCCCTGCTGCCACAACCAGCCTGCACAGAGCTCCTGTTCAGCTGGAGTTCCATTTTTTGATTGATTTGGTTTTAATTTTTTTTCTTTTTTTAGCTAATTACATTGTTTTCCTAGAAAGCACAAGCAAAGGTCAAGATGTTTTGAGACAACTTTGCTTTATTTCAATCAAACCTCTCAGACTTCCCAATCATTCTTTTCCCTTTTGTTTCACTTCAGTGCTTCAAAGCAGAGTAGTGGAGTCAAATAAGCTTACCCATGAAATGTGCTCCTGACTTGTCCCACTTGCTATCCCATACATCCCCTGCATCCCAGATGTGACCAGTGCTGAGTTTTGGTCACCCCTCATGGAGAAGCTGAGCCCCACAGTCATTCCCAGCAAGCAGTGCCTCCAGGGAAGGGCTGTGCTGCTCTGTCACCTGATGCTCCCAGCTTAGACAGGAAGGTGAGAGCAACCAAAGCCACACCAGTCCTGACCGCAGCTCAGCCAAAATATGCCCAGAGGAAGATGTTGGTGGCCATCAGGAGAATGGCACTAATGTCACACACAAGCTTCCACTGGGGCTTCTCCTCGATGCTGGTGAGCCTGTGCTCCAGGGCTGCTCTCTCCTCCGGGGACAGCGTGGGCGCGGGGCTTGGTGGGCAGACCACAGAACCACATGTACACCGTTTTCCACCAGGGACGTTTGGCTGCTGCAAGAAAGAGACCAAAACCTGGCTGTTGGAATCTACTGGGACTCTTCCTTCCCTTCTCCCCAATCGTTTGGAGGTGCATTGGCCAGACTGGAGTGGGGCTTGAGAGGGACCTTGCATGGGAGATGCAAGGTGATGGAAAGAAGGGAAAAGGGAAAAGGAAAAGGTGAAAAGGAAAATAAAAAGGAGAAAGGGGAAAAGGAAAAGGGGAAAAGGAAAAGGGGAAAAGGAAAATGAAAATGAGAAAGAGAAGAAAGAAAAGAAAAAGGGGAAAAGGAAAAAATGAGAAGGAGAAAAGGAGGAGAAGGAGAAGGAAGAAAGGAAAAAGGGAAAGGAAAAGGATAAAAGGAAAAGGATAAAAGGAAAAGGAAAATGAAGAAAAGGAAAAGGAAAAAAGGAAAAGGAAAAAGGAAAGGAAAAAAGGAAAAGGAAAAAAAGGAAAAGGAAAAAGGAAAAAAAAGGAAAAGGAAAATTAAAAACAGAAAAAGAAAAGGAAAAGGAAAAAAGGAAAATGAGGAAAAGGAAGAGGAGAAAAGGAAAAGGAAAAGGAAAAGGAAAAGGAAAAGGAAAAGGAAAAGGAAAAGGAAAAGGAAAAGGAAAAGGAAAAAAGGGAAAAAGGAAAAGGAAAAAAAGGGAAAAAGGGGAAAAGGAAGAGGAAGAGGAAGAGGAAGAGGAAGAGGAAGAGGAAGAGGAAAAGGGAAAAAGGAAAAAAAAAGGGAAAAAGGAAAAGAAAAAAGGGAAAAAGGGAAAAGGAAAAAAGGAAAGGAAGAGGAAGAGGAAGTGGAAAAGGAAAAGGAAGAGGGAAAAGGAAAAGGAAAAGGAAAAGGAAAAGGAAAAGGAAAAGGAAAAGGAAAAGGAAAAGGAAAAGGAAAAGGAAAAAAGGGAAAAAGGAAAAGGGAAAAAAGGGAAAAAGGAAAAGGAAGAGGAAGAGGAAGAGGAAGAGGAAGAGGAAGAGGAAGAGGAAGAGGAAGAGGAAGAGGAAGAGGAAGAGGAAAAGGAAAAGGGAAAAAGGAAAAGGAAAAAAGGGAAAAAGGAAAAGGAAAAAAGGAAAGGAAGAGGAAGAGGAAGGGGAAGAGGAAGAGGAAAAGGAAAAGGAAAAGGAAAAGGAAAAGGAAAAGGAAAAGGAAAAGGAAAAGGAAAAGGAAAAGGAAAAGGGAAAAGGAAAAGGAAAAGGAAAAGGAAAAGGAAAAGGAAAAGGAAAAGGAAAAGGAAAAGGAAAACTTCTCCCTAGACCATGTACAGCACAGCCTGATTGCAGTGGGTTGATTGCACCACTCACTCATTAGTTAATTAACAAACCTCTTCCCCCTCCTCCTCACCCCAGATTCCATCCGCTTTAAAAATTCCTGACAGCATGATGGTCCATTTAGAATTATCCCAGCTTGTTTACTACACATGGCATGCCAGGTGAAGTGTGTTTTAATTGTCAGTCCTGTGCTGTGTGTATTTTACTCGCTGTTCTTTCCAAATATAACCTTTTTTTGAAATACAAGATGTTATAGGGCCTTGAAAAAAGGTGTTACCCAGAAAAAAAAACCCTCATTAAACTGTCAACTGCTGTGTTTCACATTTCCTTCCTCATCTCTGCTAATTACCAAAATACCAAGGTATTTGTTTATAAAAACCTGAGCTAGTAGAGTGAACTAGGAATTGATAAGAAATAAGAAGTAATGCTGAATAACTGCATTCAACTTAAACCCAAATTTACTCTATTGGGGAAGAAAAAAACTGAGATTTTTTAGATGTTCACTTCTGTTTAGCTTGGCTGTGATTGGTTCCAGTGTCCTTGACTGACCAGCAAATGGAAGAAGTGAAGAAATCTTGTGTGTGTCTTTATTCTGAGGTTCCTGCTCTGTAACCTTCAAAAGTTAAGCTCAAAACCAGAAAGCTGCATTTTTAATAGATTTGCAGAATAAAGCTGTCCACTCTGAAAAGAACTAGCCTATGCAGCATCTCCTGCTACTGTTCTGTCCCCTGACAACTCTAATTTCACTTTGCTCTGCTTTCCTTCCTATTAAATACCTCTGGTAGGACACAGCGCTATTTAAGGTCTGAGTTTTAACCATGGCTTGCATCCTAAGGGAAGATGCAAAATCCTGTTGGCATCATGGAAATGAGAAAAGTGAGGCCTGTGGGTTCATTCTAGGGCATCCACAAAGTACACATTTCTGCTCCCAGGGTCTCCTGGTCCCCTCAGACTGTGCTGCTATTTTGGTGCTCTTTTTTTCAGGGATCTCATCTCTTGTGAGCCATTCAGAGGGATGTGACATTGAGGTGTGTTAGGAGGACCAAGAACCACAACACTTTCATTTGTCACATCCTTAAAACTGCAAACGCAAGCCCCAGCTCCAGAGAATGGACCAGGTGGCCCCTCATGAACTTGGGGATGTTTATGGGATGCTGGCTGTCTGCTCCCAGGCACCTGAGTGTGTCTGTGCACAGACAGAGCCCTACCTGCCTCCTCTTTCTCCTCTGAAGCTGCAGCTTCCACCAGGTCGTTCTCATTCTGTTCTGGGTCAGTCTGTGCTGCTTCACTCTTTTCCGGGATTATGGCAGGTGCTTTTTTGTGCCTGGTCCACCACATGAGGCCATCCAGCTGCAAAGGGGAACAGAGAGAAAGTGGTCATTGCCAGTCTGTCCCAGTGTGGCCACCCAGACATCTCCCTCCCTGGGGGGCACAGGTCCAAGGCGATGCTGGGGCCCGTTTGGGTGATCTCCCACTTTCCTTCCCTTCCTTCCCTGGGTAAGAAGGTTGGCACCATCCAGCTGGAGTTGAAAAGCTGAGAAAAAATGTGAAATAAGCTGGTTTCTCTCCTTCCATGTTTTAAAATAACTTGTTCCGTCCCTGTCTCTGAGGATTAACCCTTTAGCAGACATTGGAGAAGCAGCTTCCTATTTGCAAGGCCCATGTGATTGATGTGCAACAATGATGGTCTGCATCCAGAATGGCAGCCCTCCAACAGGGAAGGGTAATAAAGTCAAATAAATAAAAATAAATCAAAAAAGAAGCCAATGCACCCTCTCTGGATACAGTCAGTCCCAGACAGCTCTTGTGCCCTCAGAAGATTGTTTTTTAGATTCCAGATTTCTCTGATGGGCCAATACAAGGCATTACCTGTCTCTGCAGAAAGCCCCAGAGGATGATCAGTCTGCTCTACAAATGCCCAAGTTCTGAAACTCTTATCCCAGAGCAAGCCTGGAAGTCCCCCTGGAACACAGGGAGTGCACAGGAGGCATCGATCTTGCAAACCTCAGTGGCCCTTTGGCAGCTCTGGGGGGGTCACACACCCCAGGGCTCAGAGATTTGGGGTTAAGCCAGGCCTGCTGCTGCTGGGGCTGACCTGGGCATGCCCAGGATCTCTTCCTGAGCCCTGGGCAGGCCAGGCAGCCGGGACAGGCTCGTCCATCCCTCCCTCCCAAAGGCAGCTCCAGCGGCTGCCCCCTGCTCTGCCTGGCAGAGGGGCACAGGGGGACAGTGTGGGGCTGCAGTGGTGACAGCAGGGCTGGCACAGTCACACACAGGCCCCAGGAGCAGCTGCCCCCCTGCTCTGCCTGTGTGTGGAAATGAACCTCCCCAATGGGTCACTTACAAAGTAACGTGAGTTTAATTTCTGAATTTCGCACACACCAATCCAGGCAGAAGCTTCCAGCTGACACAGAATGTTGCATAATTTCCAGAAGATTTATAGCTTTATTTAAATCATTTTCAACCAAGATGAGCATTGGGCAGGGCTAATCTTTCTTGTCATGAAGTGCTAAATTGCTTTGATTTGATGATCCTCATCTTTCTCAGGGATGCTTTTTTTTTTAATAATTTAGGAAATGTCACTGGAACATAGTAAAGTTTTAGGGTTCTAAAGGATTTCCAAAACTTTTTTTTCCTTTTCTCTCCTCTTCTCATGTGTCACTGAACCACTGTCTCTGCACATTGCAGCAAAATCTTCAAGGGCTGGGTTGTACCTGAGGCTTGGACTCCAGCAGAGGGATGCAATTCCCAGTGGAAAGCAGCACAGGCACAGGGAACCTCATGGCATCACCCCACTGACCCACCCAGGAGCTGGTGCCTCTGTCATGGCCAGCAGAGCAAACCACCACCCCAGAGAGCTCCTGGTGACCCCACACCAGCCTGCAGCTGTGAGCTCAGGTGGGTTTGGGCTGAACACACTCCTTGAGATCCCCTCTCTGCTCTCTGCCACTGCTGTGGGGCACAGCAGCAGCTCTGTGGGGCCATGGGGCTGGCTGGGCCTGCCTGGCACAGCCTCCCAAGGGATGGGGAGGGGAGGCAGGTGCTGGCAGTGCCTGGAGAAAGCAGGAAAATGCTTCACTACTAATTGCCTCAGTCAGCTTTACTGACTGGGACCTTGGAAGTGCTGCCTGAGGCCACCCTGTCCTAGAGCAGGGGGGCAGGAGGGAGCCTTGTGCTGGGTCCTGGGAGCCCTGTGGCTCTGCCCCCATCTGCAGAGTCACCCTGGGCACTGCTGGGGGAGCCCTGTGTCCCCCCTTAGTTTGCTCCTGTCAGCACCCATAAAGCTTTATGGCTCTCAGTGCCACCAAGGGATGCTGGGGAGCTCCAGCTGCAGCACCTCAGGGCTCTCAGAGCCACCAAGGGATGCTGGGGAGCTCCAGCTGCAGCACCTCAGTGCTCTCAGGGTGGGCTCAGACCAGCCCAGGTGGGCTTGGTGCTCCCCCTAAGCTGTGCACCAAGAGGAGCCACTGGAGCCATGCCTCAGGACACAGGGAGAGCATCCCCAGCCCAGAGCACAGCGGGTGGAATTGCCAATCCATCAGCCTGTCTGGGTGAGCCCTGAGCCCTGGGGAGCTGCTGCAGCACTCACTCAGTGCTTTGTGGGCTGCTCCCCTCCCTTTTCTCCCTCACAGTCTCCTTGGGCAAGGGAGTTTGCAAGAACTCAGCAAAGTTTTCCTTTTGTTGTTTGTAAACTAGAATAAATCCTTCTGTTCCAAAATGCCATCTGGCACCTGACAGTTGTGTTTCAGCTTCACAGTCTCAAATTTAATTGTAAGCTCTTTTGCAGGGTTTTCAAGGACGGCGTGACACAATATGGACTACCTACAATGAAGACATATGAACTCTGGAGCATACCAAACAAATTCCTTGCATACTTGTTTTCCAGCACAGCATCAATCACCACAGGGATGGGAGAGTGTCCAAAACAGCAGGAGAAAATGCTACAGCTTGCAGTTCTCAGATTGTAATTCATTTAAAGCCAGGAACATTAGCTGTACCACTCTAACATCAGATACAAATCTCTTTTCTCCTTTTGCCCATTTACTATCTCAAAAGCATTGAGATTCAATATTTAAAGTTGTCCAGTGTAGATCCTCAGCTGGTGCAAAGTGACATAACTGTGCTCAACAGCTGTTCCTGCTCTTTGAAGGCAATGGAGCTGTGGTGATTTACATCTGCTGAGGTATGATCTATCACTGTATTTCCTCAGCTTTGCCTTTGCTGCCTTGTTTTTCTACTCTTTTTGCTCGACAAAACAAATGACACAATTGCTAGCTCTTGTACCGAGCCTTTCATCATTCCATCCCCAAGCACTGCAGTTAAGGATGAGCAGAACCAGCCCCATTGAGTCTTAGGGGAGAAACACCTGAGGCTCAGGAAGGGAATTGATTGACCAGGAAGCTCCAGAGCTCCACAGGTCCTCGTGCAGGACGCCCAGCACAGCATCCCCCTCCCAGCACTGCCACAGGGGCACTCAGGCTCTTCACCAGAGAGGTTTGCCCATTGCATGCCAAGTCAATAATGGCCAAACACAAAGGCCAGGTGCCACTCTCTACCCAGACAGAGCCTGGCACATCCACCCTGATCTCCACCTCCTGCCCTTCCTTCCCAAAACACTTCTGTGCCTGAGCTAGCACAGCACAGCCACAGACTCTCTGGAGATGAGGGGGCCATGAGAAACCATGTCACCAGAAGTGATGGTCCAAACCCACACCTCTGCTCATGTCTAGGGCAAAACCTGGGGTGAATCTGACCCCGGAAAATGAAGAATTTCAGTCTCAGTGCAGCCCACTCAGATTCATGCCAGGCAGGCAGAAACCCAGCAGTGTTGTCTCCTACTTCACTTAAACCCCACACCTTCCTTTGGCTGTTCTCTGAGGAACAAGGCCAGACCTTTCCTGTTGAAATTGGGGGTAAATAGTAGAAACTGAATGGAGTCAAATAGAAATGGGACCGACTCTCCCATTCCTATTGAGCTATGGAAAGAGGGAATGAGCTGCTCCTTGGTGGCACAAATTTCCTGGCAGTCCATCCCATTTCCTTGTGGTGGGAAGATATTGAGAGGCAGGGGGCACATGGGATGGCCATCACAAATATCAGATGATTGAATTGGGTCTCTATGTCCAGCCTTTCACTGACACAGGCACTATCATTAATTCTCATTCATTTTTTACAACACAATCTCTTACGCAGGGGTCAAGCACTGAGCTCAGCACTATATGGGGTCCATGGCATACCAAAAGGCTATCCTGAGTGTCTCTGTTGAGAACATTTACCCCAAAAAGCCCCGCTGATGTTAGTTCCTGGCCAGTGCTGCCCTTCAGCAAGCTCTCCTCCCTCCCTGGCCACCTCCCATCCTTTGTTCCTCTGGGATAACTGCACACAGCTGCTTCAGACAGAATCCTGGCCTGCCTGACCAGACCCCTGGCTCTTTGAAGGATGTGTTAAATAAGGTCACTTACATCCAGCACCTATAAACTCACACCTTTCAGTAGAAACACCACTGAAAAATCTCCCCTGGGGAATCTAAGATTGGAACCTCTCTTTCTCTAATTCCTTTATAGTGGGGTCCATGCTGAAGTGCCCCTCCTGGAAGATGCTTGAAATGTTTTCCTACCTCTGAGGTCAGACTAAAAAGCCTGGAGGTGCTGAGGCCAGTTTCTCCATCTCCTGAACTGCTGGTTTGATGCTCACTGTTCACCAGTGCTGTGTTAATGCATCTTATCTTGCTGTTGCTGTGGGCAGGGAGCTCTGCACATGTTTAGCTATCACAGGTCAGATGATAAGTGGGAACTCATTAAACCACAGTAATTAATTGCTGGCAACCATCTGGCCACCCCTGAGCAGTCATGAACAACGTAAGCAGCAGAACTAATGGTGCCTCCTTGCCAGTATTTCTCTCTCCCATGTGGATCCTCTGATAGCTAATAAAAGCTGAGAGTTTATCTCCAAGCAGACACAAAGCCAGCCTCTCTCCCCCCTCCTCTCCTCTATCTGAGCACCTGCTTTCATGTAATCTTCAGGAGCTGGGTCTCTTTGACACCTATAACATTCCATCAAACATCCATGGAGCTGGTTAACGCTTTACAAGTTATGAGGGAGCAACAGATTGATGCCATCACAGCATTTTCTCTCTCATGCAGTTAGGCAGGAAAAAATAGGGCTTTTTAATCTATCCAGTAACCTTTGCTGAGAGGTAGGTGGTAGTTTTGTTATATTGGCAGCTGCTTTAAAACTTGGGACTGGGAAGAGTTGCTTGAAGGTTTTATAATATAAAACCTCCCAACTCTGCACCATTTTAATGTGCTAAGTAAAAGAAAGTTGTGCTTCCCTCAAAGTTATTAAATTTAATTGAGATCACATTGGGACAAAATGTTATTTTCCTAAATGCCCATGTTGCAAAAGATATTAATCTTGTTTGCCTGCAAGATTGATGCTGGCTCTGCTGAAGGAGGCTAGATGCTACAATTAGATATATTTAATTCCTCCTCAGCAGTACTCTGTAATGTGATTTCATCTCCTTCCCCTTCTTCTTTTCTTTCTATGGCAGTTGTGATGGGCTGTGGTGTCTGCCCAGCTCTGGGCACAGCATGGGAGCTCACACTCAATTTGAAGCACTCAGTGCTCAGCAGCATTAACACTCTGTGATCTGGGGAACAGGGAGAGCTGAGGAGCAAGGGCTGCTTGGCAGCACATGCATTACACACCATTTCCTGGCCACTGCAGGAGCAGGGAAGGGCAGATCCCAGGGAATTTGGGTATCCAAACTGGGCAAAGAGCGTTGCTGCAGTCACTTACCTTTTCTTCAGGGATGGCTGGGGTGAAGAGGCTGACCAGGATGATGACAATGGAAGTGAGGGCAAAGAGGATGAGGGCAAAGTAGAGGTAGTGCACGTCCTTCAGCACAGCTGGCCTCTTGTCCTCCTCCCCACAGGCCGGGGCACTGTAACTGAACTCCAGGATCATCCGAACCACACCAACAACAAAGCCAGCCATGAGGCCCCAGAAAGCACCCTGGGAAAAGGCAAGCACAGAGAAAAGGTCACTGCAAGTTACCTCTGGTTGTGGTTTTCCCTCTCCTCTCCCTCTTTCCCAAGACTTTTTATGCCTGATGGAAATCCACACTGAGGTGCATCAAAGCAGAATTTTTTCTGGTAGAACCCTCATTTTCTCTTGTTTCCCTTGAGCATGGAGCACACAGAGCACAAGCAATGCAAGAATCTCCTCCTAACAACACTCCTCCAATGAGCCTTTGACACATCTTCCCTAAATGGCAGAGCAACTTCCCTTTCACGCTTTCAAATGGGACTGCCAAAAAGTACCACTTGCAGTGACTTCTTAGAAGCAAACCCACACCCACTAGAGCCTGGGCTAATGCATGCCAGGAAAGGCTGTCTCATTGTCCCTCTTGAGCTGGACTGGCTCTGAGTTAAACAGTCTCAAAGGCTAAGTACTGAGGGAAGAGATATCTATTTATTTTATCAAATTAAACACATGCATCAATTGGTTGTTGGCACTTCACTTACAGGCTCATTAACCCTCTTGCAGAAGATGGCCAGGATGAAGAGGGCTGCAATTGGTGGGCTCAGATAGCTGCCTATGGACTGAATGTAGTCAAAGAGCTTCCCACTGTTGGCTGACTGAACCATTGGGATCCAGAGAATGCTGATGACCACAAGGATGAGGGTGAAGACTCTGAAAGAGAAGGATAAAATTGTAATCAATCTGTAGGTGGATTTGCAGCAAAACACACTCCCAGTTGCTCTTGGAATTTTCTAAGAAAAAATCCACAGATCACTCTCGAGAATCTTTCCTTGTGCACACAGGAAAAGAGAAAATGTTTTTCCAAACGTGAGCCTGATGTGACATGGTCTTCAATGACCTTGGTCTTGGATATGACAGAAGGAGGGAGCTGGTAGCTTGTGGAAGCAATCTTTCTGCCACCTTTCCAAGCAGCTAATGTGCTCAATCTCTTTCCTTTGCCAAATTCCAACTTGTTTACTACTTATTAAAATTGTGTTTGGGGTCTCAGGTGAATATTGAAACCTTCCTCTGCCTTCGCCCTGTGTGCCACAGAGGTTTGTCCATAGTGCTGAGCATAGGGACTTATCCTCTACCCACTCTGCCATGGTGAAGTGTGAGTTTGCCTGCAGCCTTCAGCCACTCCTCAGCAAAGTTTAGACCTTAATGCTCATGACTGGAGAGCAAAACCTCCACACTGAATGCAGCCTAAATTCCCCTGTCTGGAGGAGAACTTTGTATCCCCCTGATACAACACAGAACCAAAGCTCATTTGCAAAGGACACTACAACTTATCACAGAGACAGAAAGCTGGGAGGCTCAGCTCTGCACTTTCCCCTGAAGAAAAAAGGAAAAAAAAAAAAAAAAGTAATTGCAACATATCACTCCTGTCTGATGCAAAAATAACATTTTTATAGACCTCTGGTGACAATGACTCAAGAGCACTTTTGACTTTTCTAAAAGTTATGTTTAAAGCAGTTTTTATAATAAGTTTAGAGAGAAGAGAGGCAATTATCTGCTTAGCTCAGTGGAACACTCAGAGTTTCTCCTTGACCAGGCCTATCCAGGATGAAGCTGGAAAACACAGCGCTCTTTCCCAAGCTGTCCTCCTGCTCTGTATTGCAGGCACCAGATTTTTCTCATCGAGTACAGCCTGGAGGATGCAAAAGCTGCTCTCAGAACAGATGATGAGAGGAAAGAGACATAAATAAATGCAAAGACCTGCCCACAATCATCAGCTCCTGCTCGGAGGCCTGCCTGCGGATCCGCTGCCAGATGTCCAGCACGAAGAGGGTGCTGCTGCTGTTGAAAACTGAGGTGAGGGAGCTCATCAGGGCTGCCATCATCACTGCAATCATCAAACCCCGGAGCCCTGCAGGAGATAAACACAGAAAGGGGATCAGTTCTGGGCCCTGGGCCTCCAAGGACTGTTTTTTCCATCCTGCTGTCTGGTAAGATTTCCACGTCCTTAGGATGGGTAAGGGCAGCCTGATCCCCCCATGCAGAGCCCAAGCCCAGCCCCACAAGGGTGTTCCTCACCATCAGGCATGAGTTCAATGACCATTTTGGGGTAGGCAATGTTGGAACAACCCACAGCAGCTCCACAGATCCTTTTGCACACCTCTGGGTCCACGCAGGCCACTTCATCTGGGGAACACAGGGAAACAACGGGGAGTCAGAGCAAACCCCACTGCAGATCAAGGGAACAAATCCTGATGCCTTGGGCAGTTTCATATAAATTCAGAGGTGGAATACAGCTACAATGAGTGGAGCTGGAAACTGCTTTATATCATATAATATAAGTGAAACTTTGAGATGACATTTTGAAATTCTGTTCAGGATACAGCTGAATCTCTCCTGGGTGTTGCATAACTGTAATCCTTGATGATTTGTCACTTGTGGGAACTGGACTGTTTCCATGAACCTGTCAGCTGAGTTCCCAGGGATGCTGGAGGCTCACTTACTCCTGTTTAGGAAATCTGGGAAATAGGCTCTTTCCTCTGGGAGTGGACCTTCTAACCAAGTTATTCTTCCTGGAAAGAGGAAGGCTCTGGAGAACCCAGCAATGAGAGATCCTTGGGATATAAGGGAGGCTCATTTAGCCTAATCCACCAGGACCTAAATGAATCTGTGTGGGAGGTTGCTAAAACTCTCCAAGACACCATAGGATCTGAAGGACAGCCTCAGTGCTCCACGAATTTAATTTCACTGACTCCCTCCAGACAGATGAATGCAATGTCCCCAGCATGGAGTTCTATGCCCCCAATGGCAAAGTATGGCTATTCTTGGTGATCTCTACCACTGTGGGAGAACTGGAGGTGGAGGGAAGGCTTGGGAACACCATGGTGCAGCAGGAATCTCTATGAACATGCCTGCAGGACAGCAGTTTCTGAGATGTAAAAGTGCTGGCAGACCTGTGTGGGATTAGTGGCGACAGCAGGATGGAGCCCCGTGTCAAGGAAGATGGGAAGGCTTACCTGGGAAAAGAGCTCTGCTGATCATTCCTGGCAGGACAAGGAAAAACACAGGGAAGAGTTTCAGATATCCTGCAAACACTGATCCACCTTTGGCATGGGAGAGGTTCTTGGCAGAGAGAGACCTCTGGACCATCACCTGCAGCCAGTGCAGAAAGGGAGCAGAGAATGAAAGAGCAGCACAGCAGAGAGAGCAGGATCCATTCTCTCTGTCTCTCCTTCTCAGGGATGACTTTCAGCCCACAGGATCCCAGGGTGTTTTGCATGCCAAGGACAAGTTTCCCACCTCACTGACTGCAGCCTGCTGCCACCACTCAGAGCTCAATCCACAGGCTGCAGGAGAGGGCAGCGTGGAAATTTCCTTTACAGGAATAATTTCACCCTTGACTGAAATGAAGCCACCTTGAGGGCTGGAGACAGCAGCTGTGTGGCAGCAAGAGACACAGAATGAAGCAGACTGTGGGTGTTTTGGTAAAAGCTCAGTGGTGGGGTTTCATAATTGTCCCATCTGAAAGTACAGAAGCACCACGTCTCAAGAAACACACTCAGCTTTCCTTGTTTGTAGCTTGAAAAGGAATAAGGGACATGAGACATCTGGGAATATGAATGAAGGAAAATTATCTGGAGGTCTGCTCAAGGTCACAGCACAGCCAGCTCCAGATTCACATTTTTATATCCTTGTCATGATAACTGCATGAAGACTCCCAGTACTCACCAGCCCACAGTGGGATAAAGATGGATGAAAACAACCTGTTCTCACTGCACTAAGAAGTGCATAAAATTAGCAGCTTGCTGAGAAGGTGGAAGGAGTGAGACATTCTGGTCTAGACCAGTAAAAAAAGTAGCAACTCCTGCACAGTGAGGCACAGTGATTTTTCAGTTTACAGATCCACAGACTGAGGAGTGGACTGAAAATAGCACTGTGGTGGTTTGTCTGCTGAGGGAAAGGTTTTATTTACCTGGTCAGTGCACCAGCACCAAAGAGCCACCACTGTGAGACCAAATACAAGGCCAGGCCAAGGAATGTCTCCTGTGATGGGATCCCTGAACAAATGAAAGGCATCTGCACGTGGGAGGTGACAGTCTGTGTTTGGGACAGTGATCTTCGGTATTGCTGTGCTGTATTTCTCCTTAAGTCCTTCATACCAGCCAACTTTCTCAAATCCTGTAAAGGAAATGCCAATGATTTAAGGGCTGTTGCATCATGCAAAGTTATTATCTAATCTGAGTCTCGTGATTACTTTTCTTTTATCTTCCTCTTATCTCCTTTACTTTTCATTCCACCCTTGCTTTTTGCAGTCAAAGTTTCTACAGAAGTCAGCTGGATTTTGGCCAGAGTCCCTGTGGTTTAAATACATACTGGAAGAGGATCAGTGCAGGAAAGCCTCCATGATCCTAATCCCTGCAATGTCATCAGCATCTAGATTTTACTTATACACCCTCTAAAAGCTAGAGCAGGAAAGTATAACATGAAAAAAAGATATACCTAGTTTAGATATTTCTGTTTGCCCAGAAGGCTTAAAACAAAGACTGATGGTGGTCATTTCCTTGTTGCTCTTTATTTTTTTATAACTCTCAGGTGCCCTCATATGAACTCCTAAAGTTAATGTGGAAGTCAGCAGGGTTACTCTGAATTGACATGGGCTTAATAAGAGCTAAATTTGGCTCTGAGAATGTGATGTTCCAAAGTTCTTTGGCAATTCCAGTGAGGTGAAGATATCCAGAGCCTCACCTCCATACAGTTAGTGCAAAGGATGAAGACAGTATGATGGCTTGGAGAATGAGACTTGTGCTGGCACCACTTCTGTGAGTGTTTCAAATTCATTTCTGCACCATACATGAAAGGGCAAGGCACCTGCTAAGGTCTAGTGGCCTTGGGACCACTAAAGTGCCACTGTAGGTTCCCCTTACCGATGAACATGAGGACCAAAGCTCCCAGCACCATGATCAGGGTCTGCAGCACGTCTGTGTAAATCACAGCAGTCAAACCCCCTGCCAGGAGAACCAGAGACAGCCGTCAGTGTGTCACCATGCACAGGGAAACAGGCACCTCACCTGCAAAAAAGCTTTCTTTAGCCCCAGCCTTGGGATTGCAGAACAGACCCACTGGGAGAAGCTGGCACTGAGCTGGAGCCCACAGCTGTCACAAGCCCTCCCATGAGGAACAGTGTGGAAGGTTTTCCATGTTCATGAGAGAACTCGGAGGCAGCTCAGCATCTTAACAGCTAAAGTTGCTAATTTTGCAGAAAGGGAACAAAACAAATATGGGCAGTGGTAACTTCCTGCACAGAGGGAGCCCAGAGCCTTGTGCAGTGTTAGAAAATCCTCTAAAAACAGTGATGTTCCCCCTGTACCACTTTCCCATGGACCAAGAGGGGAGAAGGGAAGAATCAAAGGTCTCCAACAGCTGGGAATGACAAGGCAACTGGGGCAATCTCTCCCTCAGTCCAGGACCTGAATACTCTTTCCCCTCTGTAGGAAATGGGAAACTTATATCTTAGGTTCCAGTTTATAATGTGTCTTTTAAAACCAGCTATTTACCAGCTATGGTGTAGACAGCAGTCACTGCTAGCAGGACCACAGTGGACAAGTAGAGGTTCCAGCCCAAAGCAGTTTGGATGAACAATGCTCCAGCAAAAATGTCTGTCTGGAATAAAAAAAACACCAAGGGCAGTCTGGTGTTAGCAGTGCTTCGTGCAAGGGAAATCTAATAAAGCAGCCTGCAGCCCTCTGCGGCTGGAAGCACTGACAGGGGAGGACACCTGCAAGGTGAGCTGGAAGGGGAGGAGAAGAGCTGTTGGGACTCTTGGCTCTGAACCTTGTTTTGCTGTAAGGAAAAACTTTCCTCCAGGTTAGAGTTCTCAGGATTTGGGAGAGCAGCAGGGTGAAAATGAAGGTGCTACGCCAAGGGACTAAAAAGAAATCAAAATAAAGATCATCTTGAGGCATAGAATCCTGGCTGGCACAGAGAAGGACTGGTGTAAGCTGTCACTTCTTTTGGTGACTGTGAACACATCCCTGGATAGCAGAGCCCATGTATCCATAGGCAGAGACAGGAGGGAAGGAGGGGGAGATAGCAGAGACCTTATTCTTCCCAGGGCTGCCTCTGGGTGGCCTCATGGCCCAGAGACACTCCCTCTTGAAAGACTCCTTAAGAGTCACCGATGTCTTGTACCATGATTGGTTTATCTGAAAAGGTCAACAGGTGGTTTTTCTGTTCATGCAGTTCAGCACATTAGAGTGACTCCAGAAAAACAGGTTATACCTGCTGAGGACCTCACTAGAAATACAGAAAGTCCCATCAGCTGTGTTTTGTTTGGATCTTCTGGCAGAGTGAGACCAGAAACCGGGTGAAACCTGGAATTACACAGATAACATCATTCCAAATTGCAGAAGGTGATATGGGAGATGTTTATGTCGGGAAAACAAGGTAGAAGGACACGTGTGAGTCTGGTATGGGGTGAGATGCAGGTGAAGACCTTTGCCAAGGGAGACAGAAGGGATGGGGCAAGAATTCCATTTGCTGTATCTGAAATGAGCACCTTAAAAGCAAAGAGTCAGAGCAATCCCTGACCTCTGTGGGCCTGAGACATGACAGGCACAGCCAGCACTCCATAGGAATCCCTGCCCCTTCTGGGGTTGGGCTTCCCAGCAGGAAACACAACCACCTCTGCAGCCGTGCAGGATCAGCCCTCTGACAACACTGTTTATTGAGATCTCTGTTTTCTTTGCAAACCAAGAAGACTCTGCAGTGCCCTGGTTGTTGACCTACGTTTGGGCAGAAAGCACAGGGAGAAAAATCCTTCTTGTAACCAAGTGCCTGCTGTCCAGCCAGCCGCTAAATGAGCTCTCCACAAACAATAGCTGTGCTTAATAGAAAGCACCTGTCATGGCCATAAAGTGCCCCAGCCACATCCGTCAGCCACGCGTGAATTGGCTGCACAGAGGAGAAACCACTGGGATGAAACAGCACTGATGGGAGCCAGGGTCCTGCTCTGAAAAGCACCGGCAAATGCTGTTCTGCTGAAGGTCACTCTGAAAGACAGCTCTCTTTCATACCTTGTCTGCGTGGCTGTGCTCGCTCTGGGCTGCTGCAGGAGAGAGTTTGCATTTATCCCTCACAGGTAAAGAGGCTTTAAGTGCCTTTTTGCAAGTTCTCGCTCACCCTGTCACCCAGGGCTGTGCTCCGGTCCCACAGAGCAAAGCTGGAGGCAGTGGTGACAGCAGTGGCTGACATGACCAAGAGCTGCCCATTAGAGGGGGAAATCTATCCCACACTCCCAGCCTGGAGCTCCTCTCAATGCCCCTCCCAGGAGCTGAGACATAATAAGCCTGGGAGAAGGACCTTGAAGCCACATGAGTGTTTTATCTCCAGTCAGTCTCTCCCAAGGCAATTTGACATCTGAATATTTCAGAAGGGTCTAGTGAAAAGTGGCTTGTACTGACCTTGGGATAATCAGCTGGAGACAAAGGACTGACATCCTCAGTCCCTGTAATGGACTCTCAAATACACTCCTCTCCCTCCAAGGGCACACGTACTTCTTAGTAAATATCTGAGCATAATTTCTGTTTCTTTGTGAATGGCATTTAAAAGGGGGAAATACCCAATAGGCTACACAAGGTTCTGGTTACCAGCAGGGTACAATGCTACAAGCAATTAAGAAAAGAAGCTGCATTTTTTTCTTAAGCCAGAACCTACCTCCCTTTCCCTTGTACCCTTTTTGTGCAACACAAGTGAGAAAGAGGAACAACCATAAAATACCTTATGCTGAAAACTCAACTACAAGCACAACAGCAGGTTTATGATAATTTAAGAGAATTTCATCTCTACAAGATACAGCCAGCCAGATTTTCACATGGGGTAATGCAGCCCTTCCTCTATCTCTGATGCCTAAGGTTTGATGTGATAGAAGAGGAAAAGCAGGCAGATAGCCCACAGTACTTACACTGCTTAGTAATTAGTTGCACATCCCTGTAAAGTTCTCACTGTGCATTGCTGTTTAATGAGGGCTCTGTCTCTCTCTTAGGAAAGGTCTCCATGATCAATACAGAGGCAAGAGCAGCACACTAACACACTGCAGCTGCCCCTGGGAGCAGGGCTGGTCCTTTCAAGGAGCTCTCTCTGAGCAGCCCTGCCTGGTACCAGGATGCCCTCTCCCTGCCCTAGACACAAGGGGGGTGTTCAGATGGATACATACGGATATCCTGGTGAAGATATAGAGAATCAGGGACAGCACAGATGTGTAGATTTGCAGCCTCTGCCCTCCAAACCTCTTCTTCAGGTACTCAGGCAGGGTGACAACTCCTGCTGCGATATAAACTGGCACGAAGATCCAGCCCAGAGCCAGCAGTGGCCAGATGGCCTGTTAAAGAGACAGAGAACAAAGGCACAGGACTCAACACATGGGAACAGCTCTTCCCCCTGTTCTGGCAGTAGCCATGCTAAGAAAACAGAAAGATACAGTGCCATGTGATGTATTTGAGTGTTACCGTCATATTTTCTGAAAAATCCCTTCACCAGGATTTCTTCTCCTGGGAAGATGAAAAGCCTCAAAGAAAAATGAAAACAATAATTATCTGATTGCTTCTCCTGTGTTTTGCTGCTTTGGAATGTGGTTTGGACATTGTTTACCA
Source organism: Calcarius lapponicus (assembly GCA_039654755.1). Classification (NCBI taxonomy): domain Eukaryota; kingdom Metazoa; phylum Chordata; class Aves; order Passeriformes; family Fringillidae; genus Calcarius; species Calcarius lapponicus. Next base: position 25,036,335 of record CM077471.1, on the reverse strand, counting down.
ACCACATTGGTTTCATGAGAATTGTTTTAACTTAATGACCAATCACTGTCAAGCTGTGTCAGACTCTGAGGAGAGAGTCACAAGTTTTTCATTATTATCTTCTAGCCTTCTGTATGTACCCTTTCTCTATTCTTTAGTATAGTTTAGTATAGTGTTCTTTAATATAATATAATATCATAAAATAATATATTAGCCTTCTAAGAACACGGAGTCAGATTCATCTTTCCTCCCCACGATGGGGGACCCAAAATACCACATTTGAGAAGCAGACTGACTTTTTCCTCTCTGCTCAGAAGATGAGCCAGCAGCTGGAGGAATTATTATAATTCAGCCAAAAGCTTTTGAAGATCATCTCCTAAGGCCTGTATTTCTCTCTGTCACGGGTGTCCCTTCCTCTTCCATCCCCTGGTCTTTTGAGCAAGGTGGTGTATTCTGTTGCTCTGGTTCTCTGAAAGGTGGTGGTGTATTTGGTGGCCTTGAAAACCACTGATGCTGTGGCAGTGAAGAGTTAAGTGATTCAGAGCAGGATGGGAGCATCTGTTTGTTGCTCGATTAGCAAGTGATGAGGCTGAGGCAGCAGACTGTCCCTGCGGAGCATAAAAATAAGCAACAGCAAGATTCTGCTGGGATGTTCTTCTTGCAGGCTGGTGCAGATGTGCTTCTGTCACTGGTAGATAAAGAGGCACTTTAGTTGCTTTGCCACAGGTGAAGAGTCTTTTGGAAAGTTTAAAGGCATTCCTCATCTATTTCTTCTCCAATTCCCAGCAAAAGCCCAAACAGGGGAACTTAAAGGTAAATGAAAGCCATCGGATCATCAGACCTCAACTCCTGGTGGTCTCCAGCCATTATCTTTCATCCTTACATTTATTTTGATCAGTTATTTAAGTTTTCAGAAAAAAACCCTGATCCCTGTGAGCAGAGATTGTGACTGATTGAGGGCAGCTATGGCTCCTGCAGTGGCAGAGACTGGCCGTGGTGAAAGATGCTCATATGATCCCTCCAGCTAAACGATGTCCCATGGAACAGGGAGAGAATAATGGTGTATGTAAGTTCTCTTCCCAATGTGAAATAAATTAATCTGAACTCATGAAGTTAGATCTGCCCTGAAACACAATCTTGTCTTCATGAGCCTCTAAAGTGACTTGAATAGATTTCCTTTGAGAACAACAATATTATGTCCTACATGCACCAGGCTGAACTCAGTCTCTGTTTTCTTCACAAAGGATTTAAAGGTGACTTTAATGGTCTAGAAAAAAAAATGACGTGAATACATACCTCAGGAGAGAGCTTTTGGTGGGCCCTCCCTGTGCTTGGCACTACTAACACTCTCTGGCGAGGTAGGCAAGAGATTCAGAGCTAGGTGAGGGATGCTTCTTATGAGAAGCTTCTGGCACTAATCTCACTCCTCATAAGCTGAGACATTTCATTAGCACCACACACCAAGGGCTTGGTTTTCATGCTCTTGTGTGCTGTCAGTGGCAATTTTCCAAGACACTTCAACAGGGCACAATGAGTCCTGCCTTCACACCCAGATGTTCACCCCAGAGGTGCCACCTTTTGGCAGCTGCCAGGTGAAGAGAGTGTTGCTGATTTTCGTGGACTTACAGTGAATACAGAAGAACATGCTGCTTCTTTTTGCTTTTTTTTTTCAGCTCCCTACACCCAGAATCCTGTGATTATCCAAGTACCTTTCCAGCATCCATTATCTTTTATTTTAATCTTCACAAGTGCAGACTAAAGCTTAAAAATAAGGCTGTGCACCACTGGGAGGGCCAAAGAGCTAATAATCCTTGTGAATTCCACTTAAACTAAAATAAAGATCTCATGTTTCCGAGGCTGTCGGAATGTCTGCCGGCTTCTCTCCTGAGAGTTGAGCACTTGTTGCTGCTGGTACTGCTAAACACCTGATTTTGGAGGGAAAAACCCCCAGTCCCTGTGTAAACAGTGACATCTTAGTTGGGAGCAGAGCTGGCACTCACGTTCCACTCGAAGCCCCCGACAGCGATGCCCCCGGCCGCCGCCGTGCCCGCCAGGCCGATGAAAGAGCCGCTGCCCACGTCCGTCGACATCAGGGAGGCCCCAATCTGGAACACAGGGCACAGGGATGGAACTGAGACACTCACCTGGAGGGACTTCTCTATCAACCCAAGCATTTCCCCCACCAGAAAGTCTCTTTCCCCAGGATCTCATCTCCTTGAGGTTAGGCAGCTGGGTGCTGACGCAGAGTCGTGTTTTCCTTCACCTCTCCTCACCTCACCTACATTTTTATATTGTAAAGCACATTCCTGCTCCCTTCCACTGCCCCCACTCCAGTGCAAAGCTTAATCTCAGAATCAGGGCTCACTTTGCCAGTGGTTCTGAGAAGCACGCCTGTTACAGGGGCACAGCAGAAGGCAGGGAGCTTGGTGACACCACAGATTCCTCAGTGTCCATGAAACATGGTGGAGTTCTCCATTCCCTTGTTAGGCAGCCAGCAAGGTGCCATCTCTGATTTCGCTGACCCTTGCTCTGCCTCTACATGTCTTGCAATTTAATATCAGGTCATAGCTGAGGCTATGTAATGCACAGCTGAAACCTGTCACTCTGATAAAAACAATAATAAAATGCAGATAAGCCAGTCACATATTCAAGGTGAAGGCCACAAGGAGCTGAGCCTGCAGGAGAGCTGCAGAGGTGGAATCAGCTCTGACAAACAAATCTGAGAAATGAACAGCATTAGAGGTTGCTCTGAACCTAAAAGAGTTCAGAAGAGGCAAGAGCTGATCTGTACCAAACAGCCTCTGCAGCCACTTGTGGTTGCAGCCAAAAGCAGTGAGGATGTTTTGGGATTTGTTTGGGGGACTTTTTTTTAATAGAAAAAAAAAAAAAAGCAAAACAGAAATCTTGTTTAAAAGAACAAGATTGAGGAAAAAAATATTCAATTTTAGTATCTTTTAATTTTCCCCCTCCTAATTAGAAAAACGATCAAGCTAAGCTTTTGCATTAAATGTTACTTGGCTGAGACAGAAGTTTAAAGAACATTTAAGAAATGACAGATTTTAGAGAGGTGTATGTGTCTCTGGTGGAAGAGGCTGAAAATCTAGCCTAGTGAATTTATGGGCAATGCACAGGCAAAGGAAAAAAAGAAAAAAACCTGTTTTGGTTGAGAAGTGCATTCCGTTACCCACGACTCACTGGAGAGATATATGGTTCTAGAGTCTGGCATTGGCTGAGAAGAATCTTTATTCCTGTGGCATTTTTATTTCTTTCCAACTCTAAATTATCTTTATATGTACCTTTCACTCCCAAGAAAAGGCGCCTTCAATAGATTATTTTTTCCTTCATAGTGAAGATTTATACTTCAGTGGTTTGAAGTTTATATCCTGTACATCGTTAGTCAATAAAATCAACTCTGCTCTAAATAGCAAGGGCTCTAAGTCCTGGGGTTAGGGATTATTTTTGATTCAGTGCTTAAATGCTCTTTACTGGCTAACACATTCCTAGATTACCTAATGCTCTCTTGACTTGGGAACATCAGTGGAGAGTTCAAGCCAAGAAGTTTCCAACCCAGGTAGGCAGCCAGCATTCCCCAACTTTCATCAGTGGGAACATTTTTATTGCTGACTTTAAGCAGAGAGACTGAGAGTTGGAAAACCCTGCAGGTGCTGAGCTACCCTTTAGGCCTGGCAGCTCCATGCTGCAGCCCACTGGCAAAGATGGGTGGGATGATTCCTTAGGGATCCTTCATCTGTCCCCTTCATCTCAACACTACAGTCAGAACATGTAAAAGCTGGGTCCCCGCACCAGACCTGCTCTCACACCTGGAATTGTTTTCAAACCATGAGGAACAAGAGGGAAGCATTTCACTCACAGGCCACCAAGACATGGATTTTCCAGCCAGAAAGTATCCTCCAACAGTGCCCCGGCTCGCTCGTACTGATGACTGGAAGCACAGGAAAAAGAACAGGAAAAAATGTTTTTCTCCATTCACCCTCCTTGAGTCAGACCAAGCCTGGAGAATCCTTAGTGCCTGGCCTCAGCACCAGCTCCAAAATGGTTTTATGGATCTGTCAAGTATGCCAGGCTTCACGCTACTTCTGCCCGTTTTTGCGCAGGCTTCTGACAGTCGTGCTGTGGAAAGAAGCTGCTTGTACCTGTTTAATGACTTCTCCCTGAAGGTACCAACTGGGAGAGAAAAAACAGTTCAGCCAAGCAGAACACAGTAGGTGTCTGTGACAGAGGCCTTCACCAAACAACACGAACAAATCATTAGCAACAATCTTTCCAAAGTTTTTAAGGTCCTATTTTAGCCTTCTCCAGCACAACCTTGGCTTTTCTTTTGCCTCCTGCCTGTCCACACCCAGATGTGAGACTGCTCTGCAGCACAGGAGCCGAGGATCGTCCCCAGAACAACTTCCAGGGAGTGATCCCACAGTTGTCCCCACGTGGGTGGAAGTGCAAGCTCACAGAAGGAATCCTGTCACCCCCAAATTTGCTCCATAGGCCCTGGGATAATTTGTGCAGAGGACGCCATTTGCAGGCAAACCCCTTTGTAGCCAGGAGGAGTGCAGGGAGCATCAAAGCCTCTCTGGCTCAGGCAGACCCACACCCAGCCCCCTCAGGGACTCACCCATATCCCCACAGCGAGGATAAAGACGAAGTACAGAACCACCACGACGATGTCTGCCACTGAAAAGGCTGTGGCTGCCGTGCCCCCTGGCAGCCCAGGCAGCTCCGTGGGGCCCGTGCTCGGCTGGCTCATGGCTCTGAGCAAACTGATGATTTGCCCCCGACACGATGGACTTAAATGCACGTTGGCCTTCATCGTTTCCCTTGTAATAATTAACAGCGTCAAGAAGGTGTGAGTGGGGAGCAGAGGCCAGGCAGACTGTGATTAACATTTTTCAGCAGGAGCTTGGTCTCCGTGGCTCATCAGAGAGGGCCACCACACAGCTCTGTGGTGTGAGGATTCCTGCCATTCCCCCTCGTGTCCATTTACCAGTGGTCCTCTCTCCTGCCCATTTACCCATTGATGACACCCACTGGGATGTAGGAGAAGATTCTGCTTGGAGAAGGCTTGTGTCCCACAGCCAGCTCTGGAATGGCTCTGCCAGCCCCAGTAGGACCCTTGCGTCCCAGGACATGGGCAGGAAGGAGGAGAGGGCTGGACCCTGTGACATATCAAGCTGTGAACCCAGGTCCCCAGCAGGGATATTTCTCATCCTGGTTTGTGACAAGGTGGGCACCGTCCAGCACGAGGGCACAGGGAGTGGGTCACACCAAACCTCTCCTCCTTTGCTGGGACAGCTTTGGGAGGACCATGAAAGGTTCCTACTGGGGCTGGCAGAGCCCTTCCAGAGTCTTCTCCAGGCAGACCCCAGACCTCAAAGCAGAACCATCTCCTACATCCCCCAACCCCACCCTCTGTGGTCCCTCACCCCATCACATATCACATGGGACATTTTAAATTTATGTGAGCTGTGCTTGATCTTGGTTTCAAGGGAGGCATCAAAAACTCTCTCTCTCACTTTGTTTTATTCCCCTCTCTCCCAGATTTTTCTTGCAAATGCTGGCTGCCTACTTGCTCATTAATTGCACTGCTAACATGAAGCCCACATCCACCCCTGCTCCCCAGTCTGAGGCTCCCTGGGAGCAGTGCCTCCCTGTAGGCTCATTATCCACAAGAGGCTTTTAAACCTGAAATGTTTCAACAAGCTGAAGTACAGTTACCAGAAATTAAATATCTGGAAGCCTAAATCCCCTGGTATAAACAGGCAGCTCTCCCTGCACAGAGCTGATTTGCACTCACCCACACACTTCTCCCTCTTAACACCTCAGCACCTGAAAGCAGAAGACACTTGCCTAATCCTAACATGCATTAAATACCTGCCCAAGAAGCAAACAGTGTCTCCAGTCTTCCCAAATCAGAAATGCTCCTCTACATGGGAAGCCCAAACCCCAAGTACCTGCCTGACCTTGCCCTTCACCCCACCTTCCCACACTGCTGTATCTGCAACAACACTTGGAAGGTTTCACCCCAGCCCAGCAAATACATCCAAAAATCCATTCCCAACAGCCACGAGCTACCACGAGTCTATTGGACACACTGGAATGACACAGGCTGATGGCAGCAGGATGTTGCCAGGTGTTATTACACAGCCTTGACCATCCCAAACTGCAGTGGCCAGTCCAATTTCTGGGCAGGATTGCAGCAGCTGCACCTCAAACATGGACAACACCTTGAGTGCCTTTGTGGCAATCCTTTCCTCACTGCTCCATCCTGCTCAGGCAGGAGTTGCTCTGCTCCCCACGCCCAGGACAAGCTGCAGAGTTCTCCTCCCTAGGGATGTGGCCACTGTCCCTGCCCACAGCCAAGGCAATGACACATCCTGCTGGTGTGTGGCTCCCTTGCTGCAGCAGCCCTGGGCAAGAGGCAGGTGCACAGTGCAGGGTCCCAGCAGCAGGGCAGTGCTTATCTCCTGCCCCATGCTGGGTCAGCACTGCTGGGTCAGCACTGGGGGCCCTGCACACCCAGGAGATGCAGTGCTCCTTGCCCTGGGTGCTGATGTGGGAGCTCACACACTCAGGAGACAATAAAAATTCATCACAGCTGACAAACAAACAAGCAGCCTTGGAGTGAAAGATGTGTCAGCAGCAAATGCCCAGCGCGTGTGATTTGGCAGATCTCTGTTGATTCAGAGGGTGACAAACTCTGTCTCCCACTTCTCTCCAGGGATCTTGAGTGTGCAGGTTACCTGCTGCAGCAAACCCACCCTCCCAGCTGGCAGAGGGCTCAGAGCCTCTTGGCCACGCAGGCAATGCTGAATTTTGCTTGCCCAAAGTGAAGGAATGAGTTGGTTTCTGTTACCTGCGCTGGTGGGAGCAGAGGAAGTGCTGGGCATGCCAGAGAGGGGTGAGCCAGTGAGCACAGGGGACAAAGCCATCCCCACCGTGTGTCATCCACAGCAGGATCAGGTGCAGGCAGACGTGTTGGCTGCACTCATGGGGGCAATTCCTCAGAGAGCTGAGGAATACAGATTTTCATCCTTTCCCTGTTCCTCCCTTCCTGAGACACCACTCCTGTACCTTCCAAAAACCATTCCTCCTCCCTCTAGGACTCACCTCCTGGTGCATGCCTGGCTTTATGCAGTGTTTTTGTTGTCTTGGTGAAGGCTGAGAGCAGGGCTGTCAAACAGGGGGCAGAAGACACCCCTGAAGCTCACATGGGGCCACCTTGTCTCCCTCCTTGGCCAGAGACAGCCCCATTGTCACCAAGCCCAGCATCCATGGCTTCTCCCAGCCCTGCCGTGGTGCCCAGCAGAGGTGTGGGGCAGGCTGCAGAGCTGCAGCAGCCCTGTAAAACCCACACTTTCAGCAGTACCAGACCCTGCAGCACAGTTAATACACTCTCCTCTCCCTGCAGAAGAGCTGACAGGATGTTTAGTGTCCCCTTGTGGGGTGTTCACCCTCACTCCTGTCACAGAGGCTGGGAACGAGCCCTTCAGGGACTGGAAATTGTAAGTGGCATCTCAAAGAGTGCAGCTCAGAAAAAAAAATAAAAAGGTGCTGAAGAACAAGTGTTTCTGGGGCAAAGGATGCTCGGTGGAGTGACAGGCAATTATTTTCACAAATGTTAACGAATAAATGGACTTCCTCTTCATTACCAAGCCACTTCACAGTCATCAGCAAATAGTTTCAATAACAATTAGTGAATTTCTAAATGGATTGAGAAATTGGTTTATACACAGATACCGATGCAACGAGGTGAGCTGATAGCCCAGCCTCACTCCTTACCTTTCCTCCTGGGGGATTTTCCTGTGTGCTGAATGGGTGAGGCATTCAGCTCACCATTATTTTCTTCTCAGCTCTTTCTCAGGGGAACGACTCTTGAATGAAACCCAGCAGTTTAATTTTGGTGTGATATGAATGGGCTTTGAATGTATTTAATGTTTAAAGGCAGCGATTCAGCTCGGAGCCTGCTCCGGAGGAGCTGCGGGAAGCGGAACAGACCCCCGGGAAGCGCAGTGGTGCTACCACAGCTCTTTTCTTCCCTCTGCAGGCCACACTCTGATTTTCACTCCTGGACTGTCCCCTCAAACCTGGAGGCAGTCCAACACTTCAAGACTCCTTGAATACACTAATTTTGTTTGTTTGTTTGTTTGTTTTACCGGGGTGAGGGACTCCTGTGCTGAGGCAGGGATAAAATGCCATGCAGAGGAGCCAGGGAAGGTGCTGGATTCCGTGGGAACCTCAGCACCTTGTCAGGCTGCTCTGAGCCCTGCCACATCAGCTCTGTGTGCTGGAAACTGCTCCTCTCCATTCCTGGGGATGGGCAGAGCTCCCTGTGCAGGCTGCTTGTTCACACACTCGCTTCCAGCCGTGCAATGCAGGTGGGCTCACATGGGATGTGCTTCCCATGTCTGGGCCCCCTTGGCAGGGAGCTGGGAGCGTGGATCCCTCCCAGCAAGTGGCACTGACCATCTCCCACCCCCTCCTCACTCTCTCCCAGAGATCACCTGTGGAACTCTGGCATCTCCCTGTGGGCCAAGGACAGCCTTGACACACAGCACAGTTTCAAGTTATCACACAGCTTTTGCTGCACTTAAGTGAATTTAGTGAGAGGAGACACCTTGGGCTAAGCGTGGTGTTACCAACCAGCCAGTCCAGGATGAGGTGGACTACCAAAAGTGGAGTCTCATCCTGGCTGTCTTTATCCAGACAACTCATTTGCTGCCCCAAACAAGGGTTTGCACCTCCCTGCTCAGCTGAACAACCTCCTTTGATTGCCTCTTCCATCCCCACACATCCCACTGGGAAACTTATGTGACTGCAGGGAAATTAAGGTGAGAAGACACAGAAGGAGTTTCAGGTCACCCTTCCAGCCATAGCTGCCTAGAAGAATCATTCTAGGACCAAGCAGACTTAGGCTGGAAAAAATATGTCACATTTACTGAGTGACTTTTTTGACTAACAGCCAGACTTTGAAAAATATTAGCAAGGGTAAAACATTAAGTGACAGAACAAGGACGCTTTAGATGAAGGATGTTGTTCTCCCTTTAATTTACTCCCCTCTACAGCCTTGCAAAGATCTCAGCAGAGTAAGTGTCCTTATTGATGGATACACTATCCTTGTTAAGATGGGACAATATACTTATTTACAGCTTTCATCATTGTCATGAAGGTACAAAGCAAACTGATATAATTAATGAAGATTTAGCTGTTACATAATGTCTTTGCCAACTCCGTGCAGAAGTCTGGGTAAAACCCCTGGAAATAAATCTTTTTATGAGAGCATTTTAAAATAAATTTAAGACATGAAGAGATGTATTTGTAGTTTGTATTAGGACTCTGGGTATTGCTTTCCTGGAAAGATGTCTCAGGTTTGGAGTACAAATGAAGTGATGAGAAAGACCAAGGAAGTGGAAGTCACATCAGCCCTACAATCCAAGCTGTGAATTTGCACGTTCATGGTGATGCCCCATGGTAAAGGTGGTGTGAGCTGTGACCATGGTACCACCAGCAAGATGCAGACTCAGTAATAAAGGATCAACAGGCAGAAGGGATGGAGGAGTTGCAGTAAAAACTTCTTCACTTCATTTGATCCTCTCTGGATCCCTCTGAAGATGAGAACAGCCATGAGGGAGCAATTCACAGTGGCTGGGACAGTAATGCTCCACAGCAAAGCAGGCAAGGTAATGCTTTCACAGCTCCTGCAGGAGCACATTTGGTACTACAGGAACAACCAGGTTCCTTTGATGTTCTCCTGAAAACCATTGTCTGAGAATCACAAGAAACTTAGTCCAAGTTTTACCACTTACCAAGTGGAGGTGGTGCATGACCTGGTCAGCTCCTGTGGAGCAGGGAATAGGATGTCTCTCTCTGTTTCCCACTGTGACCTCACACAGTCCTTTTACAGATCACACAGTGGGGAAGAAAACTGTCCTTGCTGAATGATTCTGATCTGTGCTCTCCCAAAAAGCACTCCCTAAACACAACTAAAAAGCAATATGAGGCATTTAAATTTTCACTTTGTGCCCCTTTCGAAAGAAAATGCCCCATGGCAAAACCACAGATGTGAATATCTGTTTTGGAACTGTGAATTCAGACAGGTATCAGCAGCTTCTCCTCCATGTCAGGAGAAAAATGGCAAAGTAGAATCAGATCCTTCTTTTAAAGTCCGGAGGCAGGATAAAGGCATTCTTTCTTATGACAGGTTAGTCAGTGTTTGGGGGATTGGTGGTTGGTCTCACAGGGAGGTGAAGTCTGGTACAAACCCTCTTGCCTAGAAATACTCAAGTCAAACAGAAGCAATGAAGGAATGGTGTCTTCACAGCTGGGGCCTCTTCCCAGAGCTCTGCAGAGTTTTTATTAAATTTACAAGGTTTCCTCCACGATGTTCTGTGCTCCTTCTTTCCCTCCTCCATACAGAGCTCCCTCACTCCATGTCTGTGTCCCACAGCTGCATCAGGACCCCAGGGAGAGCCCCTCTGCCAGCACCATCCAGCTGCTGATGCTCCCTTGGAGGCAGCCTTGAGCATCAGGGGCAGCAGCTCCTCCTGCCCCAGTGAGGAGTCCATCAACACATCTAATTTCTTTTCACATCCAGGCTCAGCAAAAGACAACTATATTTCACTGCCATTTCCCTGCAGTCACTGTGTTACAGACTCACAGAACTGGAATGGAAATCCATGTCTTTTAGCCAAACCCTATAGATGCAAGATCCCCTTTCAAGCTTCAGCAAGAGCTGAACTTTTCTACAAAGTCTGTCGATCCATTTCTGGCTGAATCACATTTCAAAGAAAACTGGCCAGATAAGATACCTTTTTTTTTTTTTATAGAAAAGAGCATTTTTGAATTGATGCTGAATTTCCTTTGACTAGTTGATAAAATAGAAGTAAAAAAGCTCTGAGGGTCAAGGATATATAGGAAGTGAGTACAGTCTTTAGAGTTACTATCCCTAAGGAAAAGAACCAGAAAGGAAGGCTGAGACAAAATGGTTGCTGAGACGATAGAGGAGGAGGGGGGAGGAGGAAGGAAAAAGTAGTAAAATCAAATTTAATGGCTTGCTGCAGTTTGTGGGGACTGAGGAAACAAATTCTGGAGCTGAAGGAGTTGTCAGGCAGTGAGATAGGGTTACACATCCTCCACACAGAGCCTGCAGTGCTGGCTTGATTAGGAGAAAGGACTTGGGATCACTACAGACAGAGGCGCCTTGCTCCCTGTCAACTTGCACAAGTAATCAGCATCCCAAAATGACAGCTCCCTCCAGGGCTGAGATTTCTTAAAACAAAACTAAAATAAAAATAAGAGGCCTCTTTGGTGCTGCTTCAAACCTAGCTGCACTACCAAAAGGAAAATAATTGTTAAGAGACAGAAAGACTCTGACATTCTCCAGCAACATCCCCAATGCTAATCTTCACCACGATAATAACAATAATAACAACAATGACTTACATTATTCCTACACCACAGTTGAGCAGCTCATATCCTGAGGAATACATCAGACTTGATAAACTACTGCCATCAACTTGCACAGTGTGATGAGACTTAGCGTGGGAGGATGCTGATGTTTCATGATGCCCTAGAGAAGCTGAGGACAAAATGTGATAAAGATTCCCCCCTGCAGACCTCAGTTTCCAGGGAGGATTTTGAGTACATGGAAGGGGAATCATACAGTTTGGGACATTGGCCAGGGCACAGGAAATAATGCCCTTGTCCTTGGCCAAAGCAGCAGTGAAGCTTCATTACTGCCAACTCCAGGCCTTAAAAATTCTTGAGATAGGGGCCAAAACTGAATGATATTGGCTTAGGTATGATGGGGACTTTTTTTTTTTTTTCCAGCAGTAGAGTTTTTTTGTTCTTTCTGGTTTCTGTTCCCAGAGGGTGCATTTTTATACTTTTCTCTATCATAATGAGCTCTAGCAGCAAGTCTCATATATGCATGAAATTTGGGAAGTTTACTGCACAAACTAGGACTTCAGGGAAAACAATAAATCTCACCAGTTTCGCAGGAGAATTGCCAATGCTGGTGCTCAGCTGAGGCTCCCCTCCACTCTCACACTCCCCCACTCTCCTGGCAAAGCCTTTGCTCTGAGATGTACAGCATTCCAAGCTGCAGCTCCAAGGGTGGCTTTCCAAGAGGGCCCCAAGAAACAAGGTATTCACTGAGCAATTACACCAATGAAAACAGCTTTTTTTTTTTTTTTAATGTCCATCATAGTGTAGGAGGCTCTGGTGTCAGAGGAAGGTGTGGGGTCTCACAGACCCACTCTGATGGTCAGAGGGCACTGCTGTTGTGGATTTTCTCCTGGCTAAGGAGGCTTAAACTCACACTTTAATTTTTCCTTTGTGGTGGGATGGATAGAATCTTTCTCTTTGGATCCATAATCTATTTTCACAAACCTTGTAAAGACTTCATATATTTAAAACTATCAGTTCTCTACCAGATGTGGTCGGTGTTAACCAAGGCACCCACTGGGTTGTGATGCTCACAAGGACCAACAGAGCCCTGCAGCCTCCTCCCTGTGATTCCCCTTCCAAATCCAGGGAAACTAATTCCTCAGATCACTCCTGGCAGTATCTGTGCCTTTTCTCCTCTCACCTACAAGATTCCTACATGCAGGGAAGGCAGGAATGGTGTCACCAGGGGCTGGTGCTGCATGGGCCATGTGCCCAGCTGGTATTCTTGTGATGGATCTGAGACCTGACTCATATTTTTATTGGGAAATATGCAGCAGAACAGCTCTGAAGTTGCACAATTCAATTAGAACCAAACAAACCAAAAAACCTCCCAAACCCCGCTAGTCTCTCAGTAACCTTTTTTACTTTTTTCTAACCTGCTTTTCAGTGCCTAAGTGAGCAGAAAGCGGCAAAAACATACTTTAACAGATTGCTTCCCACCTCTTCCCCGCCTCCCCAAGGCAGGTTTAATATCTCTCCAGAGTGAAAAATTCATCTCCAATAAATCATCAATTACTGCAGCACTTAAACCCTGTTTGTCCTTCAGTGCTCTGCTAGAAGGGATTGTTTCCCCGCACACCCTGGAGCGGGATTCCTTCAGCCCAGCCCTCTGCCATCTCCTGAGCCCCGTTTTTCCCCGGCTGACCCTGGAAGCCTCTCCCGGTCCCCAGGGATGCTCCCAGCGCTGGGCAGCCCGGGATGTGCCCGGCAGGGTGCGGGGGCTCCGCGGGCACAGTTACCAGCAGATGGCAGCTGGAGATCGCGGAGGGAAATTTGGGAGTTCTCTGCTCCTTCAAGCGCAGCCCACAAATCCCGGGTGAGCTTGGCGCAGATAGTCTCACCACCGAGCAGGGATGGGCCCTCCCTGCTTTTCACCCCGAGCTGGGGAGATGCACAGGGAGCCCCAGCAAGGACACAGAGGAGAGGGTGGGAAAAGGCACGGTGCTGATCCTTCCAGACATTGGAAACAGAATTAAAAAAAAAAAAATCTACACATTCACAGGCCACATCACTCCTCCCTTCACCCCAGGCTCAACCTCTCAAGCCGCAGAATCATTTAGATGTCATTTTCTAACCCAATTCCACCACAAACTTTCTATGCAGGTCCCAGCCAGCCCTCAAATGCATTTCAGGCAGAGTAACTCAGAGGACAGGAGCAATCCCTGTTCTCCCTCTGCACCAAAGCCTCACCCACAGCCCATCACTGCAGCAGCCCCCCAGAAATTACTATTACCCTGTTATCTGTTCTTGCTCCTTTCCTTTTCAGGTCCCACTACCCATAAATGTCCCTTCCTCCACCACAGTCAGTCCTGCAGTGGGACTCACTCTCTGTGCCACGGCACAACCCCAGCTCCACGCCTTCTAAGATGTTCTTCTCCGCTCTGTTCTCCTTCCCCTCCTCCCAGCTGACACCCAGGGGAGCTGGGTCACAGAAGGCACCTGTGAGAAGGAATCATCCCCACCTCTCACCCAGAGGAGCTGCAAACATGAGAGAAACCACCCAGTCCCTCAAGCACTGATTGAATAATTGCTTCTTCCTGAAGAGGGGTGACCCAGCTGCATTAGCTGGGTCACCCCTCCAACCCAGAAAATAGGAATGCTTTATATTAAAATATATTAAAAAGCTAAAGATAACCCCCCCCCCCCCCCCCCCCCCCCCCCCAGCTCAAAAAAGTTCCTTGTTGTCTAAGGGCCAGATCCATATCTGATCCTGAGGTGTTAGAAGCACTGTGCATCCTCTGGATCCCTGGTCAAATGTGTAGGACAAAGATGTGTCCCACCAGGGTGACTTCTGGGCAGCCTATGCTCAATTTGGGGTCCACTGACCCCCTGAGCAGCTTTTATCCTCAGGAGGATCTTTTCTGTCCCAGCTCCTTGCACAGGCTCCTTCCACAGGCAGCACAGAGATTATTCACACACAGAAGCTTTTCTTGGCAAGGGCAGAAAATGAAAATAGCATTCTTTTTTCCCATTCCCCCCACCCCCAGCCCCCAGAGCTTCAGTTCTGCAGAAGCCAATGGAGCCAAAAAAGGGGCTAGACAAGACATCAAGCACTACCCATTTAATCCAGCTCCAGTTCCTCATTTACCAATGTCAGCCTCCTGTCCAAGCTTTCTTTGGCTTTCATCTCTCCTTTTATCTGCATGCTGTCTCTGGTTTGCCCCTTCTGGTTGCTACTGCTTTGATCTCTTGAACTTCTGCAATCCAGACCCAAATCCATGAGAGCTTATGCTGAAGAGTTTCCAGTTTTTTCCTGTTGTTACACTCTTTAAATTCTTCCTTTGAAAATTTTCCTCTGAAAATTCTGGCAAATTCTTTCTGCGCAGCAAATGAGGAGTTTTGATGTCCAGCCTGGGCAAGTGACCCTTTAAAAATTCCCCAGATCCTTGGACATTTGCATCCCTGTGGTTTTTTGTTTCTTCCATCCCAAACCAGTAACAGATCCCCTGTGGAGGCTGAGGCTGTACCTGGCTGGGAGAGGTCTACAAGAGCCCCAGAATTCATTGTAGAGTTTTGCCTATACTGTGTTATCTGGTTGTTTTGTGGCACAGAGAGTGTCTACACACACAGAGAGTGTTCCATAGTTAAATTTATAAGAAAAAACATGGGAGACACAGTGGGAACTCTGTGTACCAACTCATTTGATTCCAGCTATTTCATATCCAAAGGTGGATGGTGATTCTTTATTTCATCATGCATACAGGGAGAAGAGGAAAGAAGGCAGCAGCAGAAGGACAGACAGGTTTTTCAGCAAGTTTTGCTATTCCCCAATAAGGATGTAGGCATCATGCAGTTATGGGAGGGCTCAACTTTCCCATCCTGGAGAATGCAGGAGCACTGCAGCAGAGCAGGGCAGGGGCTGTGTGGATTCCCTGTGAGTGGCACTCAGCCTGCCTGCTCAGAAAGCAGCCCCTCCTGCTGCTGTCCAGTTGTGTGCAAGGGAAGTGGCCTCGTTTTTACTCAGAAGTGTGGGAGAAGAATAACATGAGAGTACATTGTTGTGCTTTGAACTTCCTAATTCTTCACCCTAAGGGACAGTGTCAGGGCAGACTGTCCAGCCTGTCCCTCGTGGCCTCTGGCTGATATGGACTAAGCTGAAAAGGAGCTGGGGTCACTGCACTGAAGTGTCTGCCCCAGACCCACCTGGGACAGCCCCCTCCCCTCAGCCCAGAACCACTGCAGGATGGGGGCTGCTCTGCCCAGAGCCCTGAACTGGGGCAGCAGCTGGGCCAGCAGGACCTGCCTCCCCCTCACAGCCAGCCATCCCCAGCCCAGGGCCCTGCTGCCTCTCCTCAGGCTGATTCCTTTTGAAAGCAAAGCACATAACATAAGGCCTGTGTTTATTTTCCCCTTAAATTAGGGTGGCTTGATTTTAATTGAGAGATCTGCCAGAATAAGGCACGTTTGTGCAGCTGTCATCAGAAATGCATGCTTGCTCTTTTCTCCTTCTTTCTTTCTTTTCTTTTCTTTTCTTTCTTTCTTTCTTCTTTCTTTCTTTCTTTCTTTCTCTTTCTTTCTTTCTTTCTTTCTTTCTTTCTTTCTTTCTTTCTTTCTTTCTTTCTTTCTTTCTTTCTTTCTTTCTTTCTTTCTTTCTTTCTTTCTTTCTTTCTTTCTTTCTTTCTTTCCTTCCTTCCTTCCTTCCTTCCTTCCTTCCTTCCTTCCTTCCTTCCTTCCTTCCTTCCTTCCTTCCTTCCTTCCTTCCTTCCTTCCTTCCTTCCTTCCTTCCTTCCTTCCTTCCTTCCTTCCTTCCTTCCTTCCTTCCTTCCTTCCTTCCTTCCTTCCTTCCTTCCTTCCTTCCTTCCTTCCTTCCTTCCTTCCTTCCTTCCTTCCATTTCCCTTCATCTTTTCTTTCCTATATCAATTTCCTTGATGCAGCCCTTTCCAGGCTGCCCCACTTCCAGAGGACAAGACAAAAGGGATTCCCAGGGGAATCTCAGGGAGCCTCAGCTGAAGTGGCACATTGTTCTTGGGTACCTGGTGACACCCTGGTGGCGCTGGGCAAGCCATGCATGGCAGCTCCAGAGAGAGGGCTGCAGGGGACAGACTGACACAGCCTCTGTCTCACAAGGAGTTTCCCACTGCTGTGGCCAGACTTCCCTATAAAATGTGGAGTTTGTGAAGTTTAGAAGGAAGGCTCCAGGTTTGTATCATTCCCAGACCCAGAGCAGAACAGCTGATGGACAGTGGTCCTGGGTATGGGATTCTGGGAATGGCTCTGAAAAGAGCAGTTGCCCAACAAGGAGAGGGGTCTTGCTGGCATCCTGTGTGGCACCACCACCTCAGCAACCTCAAACTTCCCCTTACTTTGTATCAAAGTCTACTTTACATTGTGGAAAGCAACCAGGGAGTTCCAGCCCCGCCTGATTCATTTTCTCATATGGAACAGCTGGAAAAAGCCAGTAGCCTGAGAAACTGGCTGACCTTTCTTGATACATTCAGCTGTCTAGCCTTGTATTTGTCCTTTAAATAATTTGTCAAAAACCAAACAACCCCAAAACAACCAATCAGCAGTAAAATAAGAGCCCAAACAAAACATTTTCCAGCCTTGCCCTTCTGCAGTTGCTGGTCTGAAGCAGTTTAATCTAAAGCAGGCTTTGGCAATTGCTGGAGAAAGCAATGTCCGTGATGGGTATTTAGAGACCAGGGCTCGCCTGCCCTACATTGTCCAGGGGTTTATTACCTGCTGAAAAAGCTTAATGTGCTTCAGGTGCTATGTGATGTCCAGATGTCATGGCAGAAGCCACTTGGAGAGTGCTGGTGATAGAAATGCTGCCGGGTGAATGCAGAAACATTAGTGCCAAATGTGATATTTAGTCCCAGTTCATCTATTTGTAGAGAAACACAGGCTGAGCTGCTCAGGGCCAGAGGCTCATCCATCCCAGTACCCTGTGCATGGCAGTCAGCTGCAGTAGGTTCTTAATGCACAATATCAGGGCTTGCAGCTGGTGGCTCAGGGCCAGTGATTTGTGGTGCTGGGATTTCCTGTGCCAGACATAGTGCCTTTGTATTTAATAGCCCCTGGTGATTTTTGCTTCCAGGAATTTACCTAGCTAATTCTAAATCCCTTTGTACCCACAGCTTCCGGTGGCAAGCAGTTTCACAGCTTAACAACACGTATTGTTTAGTGTTGCCCATTTTTTCATACCCTGAAGCTGGGTGAGTGTTCTCTGCTGGATGCCACTCAAGACCTGCCCCGGATCCAGCTGACACAAGAGAAACGGATGGATGGGTGGATGGAATCTGAAACAGCAGTGCTTTGTGATCAGATGGGCAATTGTCAGCAGGCCACAAGCAGGGTGTGTTTTAGGAGCCAAGACGCAGCTCCTCCCCTGCCTGGTTGCTAACAGGTCGCATGGTGCTGTCTGCATTATGGACAAAGGGAGTCTTTGAGAATGGGCAGGAGAAGATGGGCACAGTCTGGGCAGGGAATGAAGGGCAGCATGGAATCAGATGTGTTTGTCAGAGCAATAGAGGATGGTCAGATTGAAGGCAGCATCCCGTCAGGAATGTGGAAATTGTGTTCAAACAGCTTTATGCCCAGTTCAGGGAAGGAAAAGAAAGTTGCAGACTGTGATCTGTATGCAAAGACTTGGAAGCAAAACCTTAAAGTGGGAAATCCTACAGGGAGAAAGGACACAGCACCTGTTGTTGCAACACATGAGGGGACTGATTTCTCTAGAGAGGTCAGTGAGACCAGCCTGGCAGACACAGTTGTCCCTTTCATCTGAGCAGTGACAGCTTTCAGGCTAAAGCTCACCAAGTGGCTGGCCCTGGCAAGGTAGAATAGCTGTCTTTAAATTAGGTCACTCAACTTATCAAAGCCACCTGCATCATTTCTACCCTTATCAGGAATAGTACTTGTTGGGAATTGTTCAGCAAGCTATGGCTCAGGCATAGGGGATTTAGAAATTGTTCTCAAATCCACATATGGTAAAAGCATCATGGGGCTTTATTTCCCTATGAACACGAGTGATGAAGCAGAAGTGGGAATGTTTTCTACTTAGACTCCAATTTCCAGAATTGCTCAGCTCCCATTTAGTCAACAAAGTCATTGGCCAGATGTGGGAAAGAGACAGTCATAGGGATGGTGCTGAGCAATCCTATGTGGCTCCTTCCTCGAATGAGAAATTCAAAGCCTCCCCAGCTGACTGTGAGCCTTTTCCAAGGGCTATTTATGGATCCAGAGACTGTTTAAAAGCTTCATGGTTGACCTCAGGCACACGCTGGATGGTCAGCACATTTTTCTGGGAAAGCAGAGTGCAATTCAAGATTTCTTGTAACTTTTTTTGTTCACCTGACACATGTGCTCCAAAGACAGTGAAAGATGAGAAAATAATACGGGCTTGATAAATGACTGAAAGAAAGTTTCCGATCTGCAGCGGTTCCCATTATTCTTCTTATTCTTGGCATCAGCAGAGTTATGGCAATCTCCCCCTTCCCCCCTTCCCAAGCTCTACTCTGTTAACATTTTTTTTTCCTGTCAAATTCACAGGAGTGGCACCTGGGAGCATTTTGACCAAGGGGAAATTGACTGAGCAAAGTTGCCTCTTTTCAAATACATTTTCTTGAGGGACTGGAATGAATGAGAATCATAGTCATAACATGGCTAAACAGTCTTTGTTTAACTTAATGCAATATAATAACCTAAGTGTTGCAACACAGCTCCTTGCTGTGACATCCTTTTTCCATTTGCTTAATTTTCACCCCAAACACACGCTGTTAATAAGCTGCTGAGAAAATACAGCTCTTGTGACAAAATCCAGAAACTGAGCCCCTGTATGGTGTGTTAGATACACAACTTTTATTTGGACTGGCAAGTGGCACTGAAATTGGTATTGCAAAATAGATCCATTTTTCTTGCTGCCAAATGTGATGGACAGATGAAAAGGGAGGGTTGGAGAAGTGGATGGCAATAAGCAGAGAACAAATAAAATGAAATCCCTGACAGAACAGTAACATGTGAGTTAGAATAGACATGTGATTGCCAGAAGGGAAATGCAGGATGCGGGGTGCTTTGTCAACAGCCAAAGTTAAAATAAATGTCACACTGGCACTGAAAACTACAAGATTAAACTCCTCCTGGTGATTTATAATTTACAAGAGAAAAAGGCAGACAGACACCCAGTGACTGAGCTCAAAAGAAAAACTCCTATTGACTTTAGTGGGTTTTGGAGAGGATCCAGCGCAGTAAAGGTTCTGATCTGATCTCTGGAGTCAGAGTATGTTTGACCAGTGATTTTAATCAGAAGAATCAGGCTCTTAATCACAGTTTGGTTTACATTTACTGCCTTTTTACTTGCTTTGTAGCAAATCTGGAAGTCATACTTGTTCTTTAGGAGCTAAGTGAAAGTAAATAAAGACTGCCATAAAATTTTGACATCTTTAAATTAAAAGACAATTACATTAAGGAATATGAATAACCCTTTCCCCCTTGGTTTTACCAAACCAGCCCAATGCTTTAGAAAAAAATGAAATAAACTCTGGTTTTGTATAGACAACAATATCTTGAAAGTTGCACAAATTGTCCTGCGGATTGCTGGGGAAAGGAGAATTTCTCCAAGAGAAAATGCTAAATACTGTCTTCCTTAGTGAAAGCTGAAAAATGTGTTTTATATCATTTATAAAAAGTAATTCATACAAAAATGACACGGTGCTGTGGGGAAAATAGGCAAAGACTCTGGTTCCTAGATCTTTATCCTTCCCACAGCTACAGCATTCTGTGACTTTTTCATCAGGGATTTCCAGACTTCAGCTGGAGAGTGCATTTGCCAGGCATTGAATACTGAGATCCAAGATGCAAAATCAAGGACAGAATGCAAAACAAGAAAAAAATTCCAACTTGGGCCACTCAAACCTTTTCTGAGAGTCTCAGTGTGTTTCAGGCAACAAGACCAGTGTCTGTGGATGGAGTGTTCAGAGCTGCATTTCCTTTGTAGAAAAGGAAATGTCTTACAGAGGTATCCACTTGTGTGGGAGTGGATGGTTTGTGAGCATATAGAAAACACATAAATGCTGTTGAGGCTCTCCACACACTGGAAGTGGCTGTGCAAGGGCTCTATTAGCCCTGGACAATTTGGGAGTGGCATTCAAACCAAAGAAAAGGCTGCCTGTTTGACACACTTCCTTCAGGAGCGCTGAGCTGCTGAGAGGACTGCAGGGAATCAAATGGACTGCAAGTGATCTGCCAGGGATGGTGAATTCAAACATATTTTACTTGATTTTTGATGATTTTATTCAGTTATTTATTGGATGAGCAAGTTTTCCTTTCAGTTAGACCCTCTGAAAGCTGGAGACACGCAAGTTATTTTTAAATTATAGATAGATTTCAAACCTCAGAAGCCTATGACTTCCCAAAAGAAGAAATATTTCAGAGAATGACTAACAAAATTATTTTTCTGTAGTCTGACTGTAAGTTTGGTTTGTTTTGTTTTTCTTTTTCAGAATCTCTTACTTCTATCTGCAAAAACCAAATAAAATGGGTGATTAACAGTTTCCAGTGTTCCAGAAGTTACGTCAGGCTCTGTCAAAGAGCTCCTGGGCTGTTCAAAGAGCTGTCTGAAGGGATTACAGATCCCTCTTGTTGATGAGATCCTCTGCACAGAGACCTGGCTCAACAAGGCTGAGTCAGAGTCTTGGATTTGTGAGCAGAGTCCTTTTGAAGAGTCAGGAGAAAATCCTTCCCCATGCCACCCCCTTTGTGGTTCTGCTTCTTGCACAGAACTGGAGACAATTCTGAGCAGAAATTTCTGGCAGCCAAGAACCAACATATGACACAGGCATTGCTCTGGGGCAGAGCCTGTGGCTGTGATCATCCAGGAGAGGAATGACTGACTGTGGGATAGCTGGAAATCACATAACTGAGATGGGAACACAAATACTAGGAAAAGAAAGAAAACCTAAAGGCAAGAAAGAAGGCAAAAGGTACTGCCTGCATTTGGAAAGGGAAAAAAAAGTATTATAGCAGTTGCTCTAATGCATAAACATTGGGAAAAATCTGAAAAGATCTCTACTTTATGGAGACATCTTCATTGTTTGAAGGGTTTTTTTCTGCTGGGCATGAGAAGTCAACACAGCTGCAAGGCCTTAAATTTGAAGGCCAAAAATTTCTCAGAGAGTATGGGCAAGATTGCCCACATAAGCTACAAGTGGAGACAAACATGAATCACGTGGACAAATAAAAACTCCAAGGAGCAATACCCAGAAACTTAGTGCTGTCTGTCTCTGTGAGACTGGGATTAGATCACACATTAATTGTGATTTTTGTTTGACATTAAAAATTCCTTCAGAGCAGGCTTTGTGTAACAGCAGCATTGCTGGAAAGAAAAGGTCCTAAAAAATGTCTTCATAGTTTTCCATGTATGTGTATAAATATTAAACTGCCTTCCTTTCAGACATGCCACTGAACTCTGCTCTTGTTTGCATGTTGAACCTGGAAACTTCTCAAAAGTTTTGCCTACGGATAATTCATGAGTTAAAGCCCAAATTGAAATGCCATGTTACAACTTGTAGAAATGTTAGACAAATATAATGACCATATTTTCCAGTTACCTAATACCCACTCAAAATATAAGCCCCAAAAGAACAGAATTGTTTTCTTTGCTGTTAACCAGACAATATCACTCCATCTAAATATAGTATGTGATGAAACCAATTTAAATATTGTCCAAGTATTTAACACTGTAAATATTAGACTTAACACTCCATAAAAACAGGCTTTGATGATGTAGGCTGACAAAGGGAGACTAGTTAATTGCAGATTACATCATGGCTAGGACAGCATCACTGCTAGGACAGCCACGATAAATGTGAGGTGCAAAGTAAATCTAATAAAATAAAAATAGTCTCTGTTCAGTGTTCACCTTTATCAGTTTTGCTAACCTTTCTTAGCAAAGACTGGAGGGGGAATGTAGTGCTAGGTAAAGGAGTATCTGGAGTTCAATATGTTGGTGATGTTTGCATTTAAGGCCTGATTCAGAAAAACATCCAAATGTGTGTTTGACTTCTAGGATGAGGTTTTGTGCTTTTCACTACAACAGGGCTCATATGACCTTCTGACATTTTCCTGCAGTGGGAAGATTTCCTGAGTCAGGGTCTGAATCTACCTCATGTTGCAAAATATGGCGCAGCTCCATCAGAGTTGGGGAAACAAAATTTTAAAGCTTTTGGTTACTGATAACTTCAAAGGATTTCTTAAACATCTGAGTTCAGATAACTATCTTGAAAATGGGGACAATTTCCTGGCAGGCCTGATTTTCTTCTTGTAGCAACCTGCACCCTTGTGTGTCCATCAATCTGAGTTAACTTCCTTGACATCTGCCCAGATATGGACATAAAGATGGATTCTGCCCTGCACTAAGGACAGTTTTGTGATACCAGGATGTCCTCAAAGCCCAGAAGTGGGATGTGTCTGCATGGGTTTAGCTTCAGGCTCATATTGGTAGAAATTTCAGCCTCCAGGTGAAGCCTGGCCCTTCACTGGAACTCCTGAATGGGATGGAGGCATCCATTCCACCATGCTCTCCCCTCAACCAAGGGCTCCCAAATGTACCATACAGAGGCCTTCACTCTCACTTGCCCAAGACAGCAAAAGAGCCTTTCAATGGATTACCAAAAGTGCAATGATTTTCCTGAAAGGACAGTGAATAATTCTAAGTTCCCATCTTTTATTGTGCTGACCTGATAAAGTATCTTGAGGGGACCTAATTTATTGTTGAATTCACTGAAGGTGTTTCTGGTGGCAGATGTGACCAGCAAGTGGCTGCCACTGTATTTTGGGCATAAAGGCTATATAATTCTCAAAATGCTGTTTGCCTCTCTTATTTCATGGATCTCTTTTTCTCTCCTTCTGCTGCTCTATATGAGTTGAGTTCCTGCACTTTCTACAGCATCCTTCAGTGCCCAAAACACCTAAAATCAGTGATGCTGGAAAGAGCCTCCTGCTAACAAAGGATCTGGTCCCAAAGTGGCTTGTGAGGCCTGTTAACACATCAGAGTAAAATCAAAATAATGATGTTATATAGAGTAAGTGAGTCCAGCTGTCGATGTTGACACTCCTGAGCCATGAAAGGAGAAATGTGATATAACCTTGGGTAACTGTGGTTTGTGCAGGCCCAGCTCCCTTGCCTGGCTTTGTGTTTGCCTGCACACAGGGATGGTCACCTGCAGAGATGCAGTGGTTTGGGTCTGGAGTTGGTGGCCAGCATCACCTCAGCAGCAAAGCCAGGAACTGAAATCTGCACTGGTTATAAAAACTGTCATATGTGTGTGTGTGTGTGTATGTATCTCTTTGCTTCTCTTCCATTAGGTGATTGCTTTCCTCTGTCACAAGGGACACAGGATCACCCTCAGCCATGGTCCACACTGGTGTCCAGCACAGATTGCAGCAGCAGGGCACAGCTTCCACAGGCCAGGAGAACACTGATCTCAAGAGCAGGCAGGAATGGGATGCAGGCCCCCCTCCAGCTTCCCTTTTTTCTACTGTATTTGTCTTTCTTAATTAACCCTGCACCACATTACTGACCCAAAGACATGGCAACAGCAGTGTTGAGAACTGCAGGGATTAAGACATTTGCGTTATAATACCTCAGCCATGAGATCATAAATGCCCTTATGCTGTATTTTGTTATCCTGGGTTGATAATGGAGGCTGATAAAACTCCCACTTTCTCTCTGTGTTCAAGTGAGTTAATGTGTCTGGGCTCGTGAGATCCCGGCAGGCAGAGAAAGCAACAGCACAGAGTCCCCAGTCTCGGATGTAATCAAGTAATGAGGCTGTTTGAGGACATTACTTGTTAACATATTAGCAGGTACCAAGGGTAAGTGAGTGTTTATTTAGTCCTGGTGTAAAAGCATGTCCAAAATGATTTATGCTGGAAGCTGTTTCACAGCAAACAGGCTGCTTTCATGAAAGCGGGTCAATCACCATCTCCCGCCTGCCCTCATAAATCATATTCAGGTGCTAATGTAACCAAAAGGTTTATATAATCTGCACCATCAGCCTGGAGGTCTGGGGGGGTACAGTAATGGCCTGCCTGCATTAATGCCTTCTGCCTCTAAAGGCTGATATTTGAGGGGAGTCAAATGATCGATTTAAAGAAGAAAGAAAAGAAATAAACTTCCATGACAAGTAACAAAGTGTATGCACAGTTTTCCAGCCACATTTTACACACACAGGAGTAACTTGCCACTGTTGAGATCTGCTGCTGGGACTGGTTTTGCATCAGGAAAACTTCCATGCGTATTCTCTAACAGAAAGTGGATTGTGATGTTTAGGTAACAATGACAGATACCAGAAGCACAACACTGTAAACAGGGATTTGCTTTCTATGTCCCCCAAATTTCTCTGGTTGAAGGTTAGTTTCACATTATTGAACTCTTTTTCTTAATGGTGGAGGACTCCTTTGAGAGATGACATAGGTCTGGAAGGACCTTCTGGACCTACATCCAAAACATAACTTCATTATATTCCATCTTGAAAGTTGCCACAGATCAATTTTTCTGCTGTTTACTTCTTCATCCTCCCTCCTCTTCCTGAGGAATGTTACAAGACCATTTCCCTTCTTCCCAGTTTTCAGATCAAACTTATTCATTGCCAGATTTTATCCTATTAGTAGCCAGATTTTATCCTATTTTTCTCTCCTCTTTGCTATGCCAAGAGTGTCCTTTAGTTTAAAGAGCTTTTCCTTCCCACATGTATTTACCACTGGATAGGTTTCTACCTTGGGTCTTCATGAGGTCTTAGACCACAGAACACATAACTCCCATAAAATCTTCCACTTTCTTCAGACAAAAATCTTATTTTAGTTCCCATTAGTCGATAGTATCTTCTCTCAGCCTTCAGTGGTTCACACCAAACAAGAGAAACAGTTTGTCTCACAAACCAATTTGGATCAGTCTCACAGTGGCACATACCCTTGAGCAGCACACAGCTCCTACTTACAAAGCTGCAGCTCCCTCTTTTTCTAACAGCACTGTTAGTGCTGAAAACAAGGTTTCAAAATATTATACCATAATACTTTGATTTGGGAACAATGCTTTATGAATACAAGAGGTGAACATATTTTTTCTGAGGAGTGGCATCATGTTACTTGTTTGCTGAAAGTGTCTGGAGACTTACTGATGGACCATGAAGTCCAGATTGTAGGTAATGACTGTACTTGGACTTCAGTTGTTAATTGCTCTTCATTATTTGCTTCTTATGACTCATATTATGCCATTATAAAGTCATAAAGCATTAGGAATTGAATAAGGACACAGGAGGGATTCCAAGCAAAATAAATAACCAGCCATGGGCAAAGATCAGTAAATATTTGGTATGAGCAGATTGAAGTTAACAAATAATGTTAAAACTTAGTGTTTGGCGACTAAGTGTAAGAAAAGAATTTGTGGAAGCATTCAATAATAAAGTTTTTTTTTTGAGTGACAAAGCTAATGAAGTCGCCCTCTGTGGTATTGTTTGGGGTTTTTTAAAAGTTTCTTTCCCCATCACAATAACCCACTTTTTGTTTTTGGTAATGCTCTGTGCTAGGTTAAGGACAGCCAAGTTTTTAGTATGAGCTGCACCTCTTACAAAAGCAAATAAAAAGAATTAAGTCGATCCAGACTGTAGAACAGCCCACAGACACTCACGAAGGTTGAGTTTATTTGATGTGCATCATAGACAAACAAAGCTGCATCTGCAAGGTGTGTGGTAGTTCCAGTTACAGAACAATGCTTGTGACAATTCCTGTATTATGTCCCTTTTAGTTAATTTGTGACAGACCAAAGGAAACCTTTACAGCAAGCAGAGCTGCTGTTCAGCTGCTAAGAAAGCTGGTTTGTGAAGAGCAGGGGTATGGTGAGTCCAGAAAAGTCCAGGTCTGTATGTTAGGTACATAAATGAGATGTTCTTTCTTTCTTGGGAAAACTGATTGCAGGATGTTCTGAGGAACAGAGACTTGCAAATGTTCTAGTAATTGACTAGAAAATGTTTAGACAGTGACTTCTGGCTTCTGCTAGAAAGTAGTGGCATCAGTCCTCCCTGGTTTTGTTTGTTTGTTTTGGGCACTCTAGAGAAGATGGTGGGAATCACAGTCAGTACTTGTATCACCTTGTATTTTTCATGCTTTATTTCATTCCTGTTAAAGTAATTGAGGTAATGTGACAAGGGTCATTGAAAATTGCCTTAAATATTCTTCTCAAGTCCCTTTGAGCTGTGTATTAATTAGGGTGTGAACTTGGCTGGGTGTTGGTTTGGGTGTTTGGCCACCCCTGATGCCAAGTTCTCCAGAGATTTGCTGCGTGATGTTGGGCGAGTCTGCCTGCTCTGTTTCACTGGAAGTTCCTTGGCACTGATGTTTCTGTCTGGCTGTAGGCATGGCTTCCATTCAGCATGAGGATGGGGGGCCTCCAACTACACAATTCTAGTACTAAAAAACCCAAATTTACAGAAAGACTATTTATTGCACATAATGGATCAGCTTAACTGTGTCATTCTTACTCTGAGAATCTCATTTAGGCATCAAAGCCATCACCACAGGATGTAAATAGTCTTTCAAAAATTAAGTAAAGATGACACACATGAGCTGATTTTTAATTCTTTTACTCCAAGTCATGCACATATTGTGGCTTTTTTGTGTGACAATTTATTTCAATTTTATTCCTTTCTCCAATAATCATTTATTGACTTAAGCCATTTGTCACTTAGACAATCACTGTGACCTTTAATTCCAACTTCAAAATCAATATAATATGAGACATAATTAATATACCTATTGCCAGTGATTAGACAGATCTACCCTGATTGTCCAGCCAGCAACATACATATAAAGAATGCTAAAAATTGCTTTTTACCATTACCAATAAAATATTCCATTAGCCATCAGGCCAATGGGAACCACTTGTCATTTATCTGTCCTAGAAAGGAAAATAATACTGAATGGACAGAAAATTAAACTCTCTGGATTGGCATCCTCAGTTGTGATTCATCTAACCAAGATAGCTGAGGTGAGTGGAAGAGATGTTGTGCAATAACATTAAACAAGATAACTGTTGTTTAAAAGACCAAAGTTAAGGAAACAAATTTCACCTTTTACTAAAGGTCAAACTACCTGACTCCTAAAACAGAGCCACTGAAAAACCCTGCTGCCCAAGCTCCTGTGACAGCCTTTCCTCAAGGTCATAGGATGAACGTAGGGTAATGTTTAACATAGCTGGGAAGAGAAAACAGGAGGAAGTGGGATGTGGTGCTGGCAAAGGCACACACATTATCTCACTGGTACTGCTCAACTGGATTGCAGGGACCAAGGGGACACACCCTCCATGCCCTGGGAGAAGTCCCACGTAAAGCTCAGGAACAATAGGAGCCAATGCTCCTTCATTTCCTTACCATGGTTTTGTTACTGCCCACGTGTGAAATAAATACCCCTGAGTGGTCAGCCAAGCAGCAGGCGCAAGTTTTTTCGATGTGTAATAGCACTCATCCATTAACCATAAATAATCTGTATTTATCCAAGGGGTCCTTAACAAAGCCATGTGTACATTGCACAGAGCATTAGGCTATCAAGGTATAAACTATTTAAAGCAGCCAGTGTTTGAATTGTCATTTCTCAAGTTTAACATTATGTTGTTTCAATATCTAAAGCCTCCTTCCCAATGCAGCAAAAATGCAAAACACATTGAGAGAAAATGTAAAACATACTAACTTGATTATTATGAGTGCTCTGGATTGTGTCACAATTCACTATTAATTTAGACCACATTCCAGTGGCTTCTCCCTTCCCTCTGCATTCTGGACCAATCTGTCAGGGAACTACACCACCGATTAAATAAAAAATGTATATTTGAATCTATGTATTTTAAAGTCTGCTGCTTGGAGGAAATGTTTGGGATATGCAGTTTAGGGAGCATTATTTTCCATTAGCAGCTAGAAGTGATGGACTGATTTTGAGGGTCACTTGCATAATAAATTTTTTCTGAGCATCAGGGATATCCACATGGTCACTTCTGTGACTACCATCATGGGCTTAATGATGAGGTTTGTCTCACCTCCTCCCACCCATTAGCCATCATTAACCAAATGATGGCTAAATCCCTTCGCTGAGAAACCGTTGCAGCCAGAACCAATTTCTGCTTTGGGAGACAAGGAATGGCCTTGTGGTTACAGCTCCAGAATATGGTTCAGCAAAACTGGGTTGTGTTTTTGCCTCTTTTATAGATGCCAGTGTGACCTTGGGTGAATAGTTTATTCTTGTCCACCTGTAAAGTGAACAAAATGAATTTTCCTATTTTCTCAGCTTAAAAGCATAAATACTTTGGGGTATGTTAGTCTTAGCTAGTGCTATGACAGTGCTAGGCACAATGGGGTCCTCCTCTTAACAGAACTATTGTGAATGTAGTATTTATTTAGGGTATTTTGACATACTGTGTCCAAAGCAGCTGTTGGAAGGAAATGCAAACCATGCATAATAATCAGACTTTTCAAAGGGATGGTTTTTAGGGGAGTTTTGCTGATTTTCTGGCCACAGATTATGCAATCATTATGGCAGGCATGTATTAAATAGGCAACAACTATTCCTGGTCATCTCTGTTGCTCATTTACAAGTTGAAAATCCTATCTTCAGAGCACCTTTTAAAAGTCTCACAGAAGGATTTCAACTCCTGACAGAAAATTGCTCAGAATTCACCCTACATAGCAACAAAAGAACAATGTCATGGTTTATCTCCACCAGAACACTGGACAGATCCCTCTCAATCCGTGAGGTTTTGATGTATTTGGTTTTTGTGCTTGGTGGTGGTAGTAAATTTTGGACAAAGAATTCGGGATCCAAATTGTTCATAGCTGGACAGCCCAGCTGCAATGTCTCTCTCCAGTTTGTACCCAGAGGGGGCCATAAACACCCAGCCGAGCACTCCCATCTGAGTTTCTTGCTCATGGGAGAAGAGCACGACTCTCAGGGAAGGCATCAGCTGCTCCAGTCACTGTCAGTGTGCGTGGGACAATAGTTTGAAGGATTAAGTGAGAGACCAAAAAAACCAACTTTGTGATCTGTGCTAGGCAAATCCCAAAATCCCATAGGTACATCTCCTGAATAGCAGAGGTTTTCAAAGGCTGCCTAGGGTGGTCTAACAGGGGAGTCCTGACCCCAGGGAGAGCAAATTTTAGCAAATATGTGGCAGAGGTTGGGGAAGATCCTTCCCTCACTGAGTGGTTCTGTCTTCTTTCTCCAGAGACACAGGCCTTTTGTGTGCTGGTGCTCAGCTGCTCCTCTGAGGGATATAACCAGATTATGCAGGGTTTGCTCTGGAGAGACTGGAGCTGGGTTCCAGCCTGATACCTCAAAGTCATTAGCTGCAGCTCCAGTGTATCCTTGTTGCTTCCTGCCCTTTGTTACAGTGCCCAAGCAAGGACACTCATCTCTCTACACTCCTGCTGTATCCTACAGCCCAGCGAGTACCTCCAGCAGCACTCTGTCAGCCCTGCTGATCTTTTCCACTGACTGGAGAGGGAGCCTGATGCAGGTGTTTCAGTGAAACTTATACAATCCAGATGTAAATCCAGTGGCAAGTCCCTCAGGATTAGACATGTCTGGAAATGAACATTATTGGGCTGATAAGATTTCTGAGCATTTTTTCCACAGGAAACCCACTGATTTTCATCTCCGGGTTTGGCATGCAAGCTCCCTAAGGCTCCAGGAGCAGCATACCTTGGATTGCCTGTGACAAGATATGAACAGGAGAGCTCCAGCTGACACGAAGGGCCAGGCTGGGATGGCAGTTAGGAAGGAAAAAAACACTCTATTCTTTATTGTTGGCTTTGAAAATGTGTTCAGGAAAGGATTAGAATGTCAAGACTGTAATACTGGTTGCGTAAGAATCGCTGTTTGGAGGAGTTGTTTTTTGGAGAAAAAGCTGAGAGAAGAGACCATTCACTTCATTCCTGCAGATACACCAAATAAAAAGGGATCAGCTGAACCACAGACAAGCACCGTTTTGCTTTTGCAACTGTTCATTTTTTCCATCAGAACTCAGACCATGGAGCTAAACTCCTAAGTAATGAAAACCTCCCTTGCAGCCCATGGCTGTGCAGCATCCTAGACCAGGCTGAGATTGAAGTTAAATGGAGTTGATCCCCAATTCTCCAGGCTGCAGCAGGGCAGACCACGGTCTGAGCTTCAATCTTCACACAGATGAAACTGCTGCAGTGGGACTGGTTTCTGGGCTGATGTTTTTCATCTCTCAGTTACTGAGAGCCTGAGAGGAAGCATAGAAACGTTATCAATTCCCTCTGCTCCAGACCATCAGTCTTTCTCTGCTGGCATACCTGACAGCTTGAAAATGATCAGGTAGCAGTTGCTTTTTGATTTCTTCTCTTATCTCTAATCCACTGTCTCATGAAATGGCACGTTAATGCTTTAAGGACGTTTTTAGCCAGGCGAGTGTGCTTTCCCCTCTAGCCAGCAGGTAGAGCCAGCAAGCCTTGCATCGTGTCACAGGTTAATGGCAATTTCACAGAAACCTGGATAAACAGAGTGCTTCCTCTCTCCCTCCCTCAGAGAGAGTCCTGACTCTAACAGTAATCCTAAAAACCTATACAGGGAATGAAGCATCTCACAGTTGGAAAGTACTCGCACAGATGACCTTCTGTAATGAAGATTTCAGCATTTGCTCAAGTGACTACACAAGACCAGGAGATGGGAATCTCATTGGAAGTAGATCAGCATCCAAACTGAGCCAGCTCTTTGTTTGGGATGGGGTTTTTTGTTGTTGTTTTTGGTTTGGTGGTTTGTTGTTTTGTTTGGTTGTTTTTGGTTTTGGGTTTTTGTTGCTGTTGTTGCTGTTTTTTCAGTAGGAAAGTGGAAAAGAAAAAATAATACATTGCTGTTTTCCACAGACCTGTCCTTTACACTGCAAGGGGTGGAGGGCCCAGGAAAGGCTGCTCTGGGCATGTTTGAAGTCACTTGTTTCTTCTTCTCCACTACAATCGTGACTTTGAGTCATTATCTTCTTTCTTAAGCATTTAAAAGTGTCCCAAAATCTCTTTTGGCTTAGGAGCTTCACACTGGCCACTACCTGTGTGCTTCAGTCCCCATCAGAATTCACCTGCCTGTCCCATAGTTAAGGGAAATGGCCTTAAACCATGTGTTTTACAAAAAACTACACTTCAGCTTGGATAAAACATAGTGTTATATCTAAGACAAAACTTAAATAATTCTAGAGTCAATAGTTATATATGAAGGATACGTAAAGAATTTTTTATTATAGCATATGTACACAAACATCTTTGATCATATTTTTGAATCCTTAGACTGTTGCATTTCAGCCTGTGATTAGTTTGAATCATTTCATTTTAATATCATTAATGACCATGGATTTAATTTCTTGTTTCAAAAACATTACTGATATCACCAGAATTTCACGTTTAATATAAAACATGTAGTTACTCTTTTCCCTCCAGTACTTTTAAAATCCTTTTGAAACTGCTCTCCAGTCCAATTTCTAAGCTTTCCCAGCACAGCCATTTACCTCTGATAGGCATAGTTTTTCAGAAAGAGGTCAAGGATGGTGAAAGTTGCTATCACATCACAAGAGTTGATAGTGCTACTTTCCCCTCAATGCTTTCTTTTGCTTGCCTTGCAAGGCCTCTTTCAGTTCCCTTGACCCCGCTGCCCTGCTCCTTTCTACTGATACAAGAGAATTAATAATAGAGCTCCGGTTTTCACCGCAGCCACACAGCCACTGGGATGTGGCAGTAAAACACACAACCAAACGCTCAAAACAGCAAAGCCCCCCCACCTCCTGAAACCCATTTTCCTTGCTGCCTTTGATCTGGGGCAGGTGGGAAAGAAAGCAAAAGGTCTTTGGGAGAATTATGACCGCAGTGCCTTCCTAGGTGGCACAGCCGCTTCCTTGAGAGGCGCGGTGCCATTAATGGCTCCTTTGTGCCAGCGTGTATCAGACCACCAAGGCATTTACCCAAAGGCTAGAATGTGTGTAGAATAAAAAGTAACATTTTGCTGCTTCTTTCTGAAGGTCAGATTCATTTCAGTCGCACAGCAGCTCACGCTCAGGCAGATGGGTAATGGGACAGCAGGTTGGAGGAAGAAGAGGTTTTCTCATCTCAGTTCTGTGGGAACAGCCATGACTTCTCACATAAATGTGCTCTCCTCCCCCACCCCAGTTTCCTTAAACCACTGGACAAATCCCCTTTTGATCCACCTTCCAAAATCCACTATCAAAGAGAAACAGCTTGTCTCTTTCCTACTTTCCTTTCCCTAAAAGGCCAGCACTGAATAAACACCCAGCTCTGTTCATGTTGTTCTCTGCTGTTGTAGTTGTATCTTGCCAGGACTGCCAAAGTTTTGGGTATGACTTCCCATAATTTGCAGAGATTACATGCTGGACAGGTGATATGGGCAGTCTTGTGTCAGCTGTGTACAGAAAAGGTCAAAGAACTACGGAAGTTCCCTCCCAGACTTATGAAGAACTTTTAAAAAGCGGAAGTCTTCAAAAGTGGTGGTTTGCATCTAATGAACTGAATAGAGAAATGAGCAGGTTGTACAAACTCCTTGTGAGTGCTTTGTTCTATCAGTGGTGTCAGGCATGAGGAAACTCTAATTGTAGCTGAGCAGGGGACAGACAGATTATTCCACAGAAAATCTCTGGGCCCCTTGTTCTATCATCCTGCTCCTGCCACCTCCTCTCCTCCCCCTAGGCCTGGTACTCATCCACAGACCACAGCCATGCAGTTGTGCACATTCCATGGAAGAGTGTGGAACCTCTTGTTGTGCAGGACACGTTCAGGAGCGCTTTCAAACTACACAGAGGCAGAAAGGCTGCTGAGTTTGCCTCAAGCGGTGCAAAAGCTGTCTTAAAACAAAGGCAGAAATGTGACTATCAGGTTAATCTGCCCTGTATCCAACTGCCTTGCTTTGAAGAGAAACACAAGTGCATTATTTCCCCATCTTTCCTGAGTCTCCAGAAAACCCTTTACAGTGAAGGCTGAAGACACAAGCACTGAAGTGCTGGGTGTCCAAGGCAGTGTTTGAGTGGAATTTCGATTTACAGCCATAGTGGCTGTGGAAAAGTCATCGTACTTTCGAAACAAAAGAAAGAAAGAGAAAATAAAAATATCAAGGGGATGGTAACGTATCTTTATAAGATCTTTTCTGATAAATTCTCAGTAGAGGTCAGAATAGGCCATTCAGACTGAATAGAAAAAAATATGCTTGAACCCATGATCGTTAGGCTGGCTTGACTTCTCCAGTCTCCTGCATCTGTGAGTGAAGTATTGAAACTGGAAATTGAGAGCGATTCCTTTCCCCAGCTACCACCCTCAGACAGCACTGCTCAGTTGTGTAACTCCCTGAAGACATTAAAATGTCTTTCCCTTCCTGTAAGAAAAGATTTTCTCTTCCTTCTCTTAAGACATTAATTACAGGGTCACCGACTTTGGCAGATTACTTGCTAAATTGAGCTGCATCCCGATATCCTACATTTTATTGGCATGACCACCCATCTTGACACCCAGCTTGGGCTTTACTTAAGATTATCCAACAATGAAATCATGACTCTTTAAAGGAAGAGGATGAATGGCTGCTCTAAAGTGATCTAAGATCACTGAACAAAGCCACAAGCACCCACCTTTCTCCTGCTCCTGGCCATATGGACCAGCTTCTACTTTTGTCTCAACACCAACAATCTCAGAGCTGCATGGGGAGTTTAATCTACTAAGTGATCTGTCTAAAAAAAAAAATTAAAACATTGCAAATGTCTTCTTGTTAGGGTATATTTAAGCTGGATAAAAGACAAGTGTCAAATCTTCCATAACTGTGATTGTCACCACAAAAAGGTCCCAGGAGTAAATGCCTGCTCTGGCATAGCAAGGTCCTGGTGAACTTTGGGACAGCTAGTATTTCCTCCTGGGAATGGAAATTCCCCCAAGAATGGACCATAGGAAAGCGCAGGAGAGCTGTGAGCCTCAAATCAGGTCAGTATCTCCACTGTACAGAACTCTCAAACCAAGAAATGGCACTCATCGATTGACCCAGGCAGGGGCTCAGAAGGAGCGGTAGAAGGAGCACAGGTTTGTTTCTTCAGAGCAGCAGTAGATTCATGTGGCAGAGGACACACAGGCTGGTTCCTGGGTTCAAAAGTCTTTCTCATCACTTGCTTTCACATCTTGGGTTCTGGTTTTATGTGACACAGATGCAGAGCCATTCTCTCGATTGCCATAAACCCTCACTATTCTACTGCCCATTATACAACTGAAACAAGCTCTTTGGCATTTTAAATTGAGACATTTTTGTAAATAAAACCCAAAACCCAACTTTCCAGTTTGTGTTTTGAAGTTGATGATAGGCAATCTCATCATTTATGATTAGGCAATCTCATCATTATTAAATCACATTGTGGTCATCAGCTATGACCACAATGTGATTTAATAAAGAAATTCAGCCTTCCCGAGGCTTAGCGGAAAAAGCAGCAGCAGAGATTTTTATTTCCCCACCTGCAGGGAGGGGCTGAAACCCCAGGGCTGGTGGAGACAACCCCTGGCTGCAGTTTGGGACCAGCAGAGTGTCCTTGCAGAGTTGTGGGTCTGGCTGGGGCATTCCTTCATCAATAGGCACCATTTATCACCAAGATGCGGCTGGGTTCCAACAGCGACAGAAGGAAAACACTGGCAATGTTTTCATTAAAAGGTACAAAAGATTTGCAGTGTAGCTGACACAGGCCATATGTGACCTGCTCAGTGTTCAGCAGGGCTGATAAAGAGCAAAAGGAGTGTCCTGTGAAGGTAAAGCTATACCTCACCTTAATGAACAGCCACTCAGAGGTAGGAGGTGGGAGAGGACGATCAGATTTCCTCTGACCTGGAGTTCAACTTCTTTGGACGCAACCAAGAGTGGCTGAGATAGCAAGGTAGCTCAGGATAAAGAGAGTGAGAAAAGAGGGAGACCCTTTTTTCCTTCCTTAATGGAAAAGCTTGGCCTGGGGCTGTTCACAAGCTGCCAGCAGCAGCAGAGATCTACATGCAGACCACTGTGTTCTGCATGTCACAGCAAAACTTTACCAGGAAAAGAACAAGGATGAGTGCAAAAATATCTCGTTTTCACAGGTGGAAGCATTTTAGAGGTGTGGAGGAGCAAGAGCCACCCATTTCCCCCCTGGCAACTTTGCATGTCAATTTTACACCCCCCTGATCAGCCATGGCAATGGCCATGAGGAGCATCACCAAGGCCTTGGCAGACAAATGAAGTGTCCACCCCCTCAGGCTCTGTCAGGAGTTCAGAGAGCTGCATCTCCTCTTCTCATCTTATATCAAGGACACACAGAAGTGCTATAGGATTGTGGGCAGAAATTAAGACAATTTCTTACAACAGGGAATGCTCTTCTCTAACCTCAGTCAACTCAAGATGCCCATCAGTCCTGTTCACCTTCCTGCTACTCTTCCCATCTGCCTGACCTGCTGCATTTTGCCTGACATCCTTAGTTAAGTGTTTACAGAATGTTTCATATTTGGCACCTTTTATTTCATTCTAGTGTTTTCAGCTGCTACTGTGAAATCACTTAAAAAAAAATCTTACTGATGCAGCACAGGAGAGATGGTCTGTACAATCATACCAGGCGTAAAAGAAGGAAACAAACCTCGACCTTACTTCACGCTGTTGAAAAACACTTGAATGAATCCAAACATTTCCTCAAAGTTAAACCAGAGGTCAGGGATAGAGGAAGAGACTTGAAGTTGCTTCATTCCCTGTAGGCTTGAGATCAGAGTAAACTACAGTTTGCTTGAAACACCAGGCACTGACACAGAGCCAGCTCTGGAGTGGCACTTGGCAATGCTCAATCCAGCCAGACCAGAGGCTGCAATTCCTCTGGCTGAAGGCATTTGAGTGCCAATTCACCTGCCAGTGGCTGGGGCCCTGGTTACAGCAGTGCTGCACAAACAACACTGCAAATGTTTTATCAATTAGGCATGTGAACCACAGAGAGCTGAATGTCCCCACAGCTAAAAGGTTAATATAAATAACTATATTTAAGAGCATTATTTATTGTTTCTTCAAGTAGCAGCCCTTCACAGGCTCTGTGGCTGGGATATGGTTTCACAGAACTGACGTGGGCACTTGTTGAGGTGTGTGGGGGGAAGGTTTGTGTTCCAGCATCCTGACACCCTGTGCTTGTATATCACTTGTTACTCACCTCGCTCCTGCCCTCTGCTCGCCTCCTTCCCTGCCCCATCTGTGCAAAGGAGGCTTTGTAGAGCTGGCAGGGTCGGTGATTAATTACACAAAGACAAACAGAGTTAATATTCTTCCTGGATAGAACTAATTACTCAAGTGTTTGCTTTTATAAACCTCAGATTGATTGTTTCAGAGACAAATCAGTCTAATTGAAAAGACCGTTTGTTTCCAGGAGAGGAAAAATAACATGTTTGTGCATCATGGGTTGGGGTGCCTTTTTCCTCTCCTTTTCAAAAGGGAGGCAGTGAAAGAGTTGGTGCATATTGTTGCACCCTCACTGGACATCAGAGTGGCTGTGCCTCAGCCATTCCCAGACCATTTCCCCTTTCACACAAGCTGTTATTTCTCTCACCAGCACTTTGTGGAGGATAGTGGGGTGTGAGGTGGAGGGTATGCACATACTGAAAGGCAGTCCCAGCCCAACATGATCAGGATTTAGCTGAACAAAGGCAGGAAGAGAGAAGGGGCACAAGATACACTCATGTCTTTTTCTTGTATATTCTCTGAATCAATTCATGAAGCCTCTCACATCTGGGGAACTGAAAACAACTGGCATATCATTTCTGCTCCAGTGCACTCAAAACACTTTACTGCCTTTCTGCTGCCTTAGTCTGGTGTGTCACCTCCTACTCTCTCCTCTCCTTGGCACCTCACCATCTCAGAGCGCTTTGAAATCCTTTGTCTTTCCTTGCAGCCCACCGTCTCTGATGTCTTCTTTCACTGATGTCTCCTCTGACCTTTTTCATTTCTATTTGTTCCTTTCCAGTAGATTTAAGCAGACAGGACTGGATTCACGGAGCAGCCATGGGACAAGAAAGCTCCCTGGGTGCCATAACAGAAAGCACTGACACATGAGACAGGGTACAACAGAGAGCTGGCATGAAATGTATGCCTGGGCCCTTCACCCCTGAGAAACCTGGCCCAATGGGCTGAAGCAAGGAACTGGAAAATGGGCTGCATTTCAAGAGGAACCTTGAGAATTGCTATACCAAATAGTCCAGGAATGTAGACTGAGGTCAGGCATCAACCTCCAGCTCCTGATCCCACTTACAGTACTGACCTGCTCTGCTAATGCCTGCATCACTGTCCACATGGTCTCTTGGGAGTGAAGGGAAGTTCTTGCTGTGGAATTAGGCTTGTGAGTGAGCAGGATACTTGCAGGCCATTCAGTTCAGGTTACTCTTAGCTAGGGAACTACACTGTTTGTGATAATGCAGGAGGCAGATGAAATTCTGTGCCCTTTGTGGACCTACAGATCACTTCCCATTTTTGGCTCCAAAAATCTCTCAACAGAGATGCACCCCATCAGTTTGCTCCCTGCTGTCTGTCACCTGAGTCAGGCTGCAGGACATGAAGGCCACCTTCCATTCTGGCTAGAAATAATCAACCTTAGATTATCCTTGCTTAGTGAAGACTGAGACAAGGGAAACCCACTTCCAAACCAGTCAACTGCACAGAGGAGTGGGGCACAGAGGGACAGGAGGCATTTCCAAAGGAATGTGATGTAGTACAGGAGCAGGAGGCTGATCTGAGAGTGAAGTGGCAAAACAGCCCCAGGAGCTCCCAGAGGAGGCATGAGAGAAGCACCAGAGACCAGGCAAGAGTCACTGGCATCATTGTGGGGGAGAAAACATGGAGGCTTTGCAGGCAGAAGGAAAACCATATGCAAAGAAACCATCTCCCACTGCTAGTTTTCAGCTGCTTGTTTTCAGCTGTGCTTGGGAAAACACAGCAATAGGGTCATTCTTCATAAATAAACACTCAGAGCATCCGCTGCTTCGCCAGGGAAAATAACACTGCAGGCATTTGCTAACTAGCCATGTCTGAGAGGAACAGACATCTCACTGCTGGATTAAGCTGGGAAAGAAGTGGAGGGAAACTCCAATAAAACTAGTCTTTCCCAGTTGCTGCCCAGCTTTTTTTTTTTTTTTTCCTAAATTAAAAAAGATTTAATGCAAATTTATCCATTCTCCACCACCACCAAAGTCATGTGAGGATTTTGCACCTTGAAAGAATACAAACCATAAAGCAGACAAACACTTTTCCAGGAATGTTCTCATCAGGCAATTAGCCAGCCCTCTTCTTAGGCCGTGACAACAATTATGGCATGCTGCTGCCTCCTGCACTTTGACTCAGGACGAGAAAGCCCAGCAGTACCCTGTAAATCCCAGCTCTGCTGACAGTCAAAATCAGGAGCAGCTCATTCCCCTGGGAAAAAGATTTGTGAGAAAGGTGCAGAGCTTTCCTTACCCATATGCTTTCTGTTCTCACTACATCTATGCCTTCACCTGCTTTTTGTTTATCTCTATCACAAAATTCGTGTGTGAGAGCCTAGAACTGAGAAGGTTTTTCCTTTTCCCTTCCCCACTTCCCCTCCCTCAAGAGAAGACACTTCTAAGTATTTGAGCATTTTCTTACAAAGGGCTTTTCTCCAGCTCCTGGCCTTCCCTTGCTGTCCCTCCCTTTTGCTCTGGGTGAATTATGTGGTGTCAAGTGTCCACAGCAGCCATCCCTGCTCCAGTCCAGCACTGCAACACGCAGGACTTGCATGGTGGAGAGGGAAGAGCGCAGAGAGAAAGGGAAATACCGGATATTAAAAATTGCTGACCCTTTACAATCACTAATGCTGAGAGAGGATATATTTTTCATGTGGGAGGGCTGGGCAATTTTCACAAAATTGGCGGGCTGTATGGTGATCAGGCAGAAATTCAACTGCAATAACATGTTCTCCAGTTTCCTAGCTAAATACCAGGAGGTTTGGAGGTGAAGCCACAAAGGTTGACACGTTTGATCAAACCTTTCCTGCTCTTGGCAGGGGTTATTGCCCTGAGTGTGATACACATCGTTATGGAGGTAACAACAGTAACTTTCCTCCTTCAATTTCAGGGCTGGTTCCACAGAAAGCACCTGCTGGTACTGCTGTAATGGAGAAATGCTGCAGAGCAACAGCCTTTCCTCAGGCTTAGTGGGAGCAGTCAGTGGAAATTATTTGAGACATCTGCTCTTTCCCTGTTTCACTTGCAGCTATCATCTCTTATTTCTAGTTGCTAATAACAACCACCGGCCTGATCAGCAGTAATTCCTCTCTACATATTGCACAGAAAATCAGAGTATTTTTTCTCAGAGTGGGAAAAGCAAAGGACAGGGAAAAGCAAGGCTTGCCCAGCACCACCCAGGAATCCAGTGGCATACAAACGGATCTCTTCAGCCCCAACTTTCACTGTCAAACAGACAGTGATTGAGCCAGTCATCCTTAAAACCACCTCCCTCTTGCTCTCCTTCTTCCTGACACCCCAGTGACCTTATCTCATCATTGAATGCCAAAAGTCAAACCCCAAACATGAAGAGTTTTCCCAAATGTTTCATGATAAGAGGTTTGCGGAGATTAGCATGCCTGAAACCAAACTGACTTTACAAAAATCAGGCTGCAGTGCTCTGGAATTTACTACAGAATTATACAGACTTTCTGCAGGTTCTTCTGCTTTTTTATTTTAAATCTATGTAATGAGGAGAGGAGAGGAGAGGAGAGGAGAGGAGAGGAGAGGAGAGGAGAGGAGAGGAGAGGAGAGGAGAGGAGAGGAGAGGAGAGGAGAGGAGAGGAGAGGAGAGGAGAGGAGAGGAGAGGAGAGGAGAGGAGAGGAGAGGAGAGGAGAAGAGAGGAGAGGAGAGGAGAGGAGAAGAGAGGAGAAGAGAGGAGAAGAGAGGAGAAGAGAGGAGAAGAGAGGAGAAGAGAGGAGAAGAGAGGAGAAAAGAGGAGAAGAGAGGAGGAGAAGAGAGGAGAAAAGAGGAGAAAAGAGGAGAAGAGAGGAGGAGAAGAGAGGAGAAGAGAGGAGGAGAGGCATGGTTGATTGGAGGAGTTCCCTGCTGCTGTTTCATCCATTGAACAGGCAGACACCTTGCAGGACTCATATTTCAGTTTTTCAAGCACAGTGTTGAGCATAGTGTTGCACCAAGAAAACCCCCTCCAGAATAGCTACAGAACTGCTATAAAGAAGTCCTCTTTCCAACTCTTATCTCATAGCAGAATAAAAGAAACTAGTAACAGAAAAGACATGCCATGATTTTTCTCTCTTCTTGTTGCATTTGTTTTCTGGCATCCTATAATACCATTCTATAACATGCTGTCATGTGTTGAATGCTTTTCTGTGAAAATAAAAACACAGAAACGTGGTTTTTGCTTCAGGAGGGAACAGCAGTTGATAGAAGCACTTTGTGGTCAGAAATGGCTACTGTAAATTTTATTGAATTTGAAACAGACACTGAGAGGCAAATCACTTTGCAGATGTCAGGGCAATTTGATCTGCAAGGAACCTGATCCCACAAGCTTCTGCACTGCACTGACTTTGAAACGTTAGGAAATTTTAAACATCTGAAACAATCGCTAGAAGTTAAATGTTCTTGCTTATTGGTAAGCGCAACCTTGTAGCCCACAGAAAGGATTTGAGGATTTGACCAAACAGGCAAAGATCTGACCCCAAGCCTAGGTTTAGCTGCACTGTCCAATTTAGAGACAGAAACAATGTTCACATCAGAATGCCACTAGTCAGGACAGACAGATCCATACTGGTCACTGGCCTGTGGCTGAATCCTCAATATGCTGTGTGACTGGAGGCATGCTTGGGAATGCTGCTAATGCAACAGCAAGATATTTTTCCACCTCTGAGATGTTGAGAGTTTTAGAAATTACTCATTTGAGGTCCTTCTGAGACAACAGAAAAAAGAAAATTATTATTTAGGATTACCATATTTTAATAATTAAAACTAGGGAAATTTTAGGGTCAATATTTCTCACGACTGCAAAACAGTGTGAGTGCCCTTTCTATGGTCTTCTGAAAATGTCAGCTTTCAATTATGGCTCAACATGTATATATCTCTCAGAGAAAGGACATGGGGGTTTATTTTGCCAAGTAACACCACATTATGATGAGGTTCATTAATATAGCTGATGGGAAAAGGTCATCTCTGTCCCTGCACTAAATACCATTCTTTTGACATTTGGATTTCAGCCTCCACTAGGGTCAAAGAGAGAGAGAAAAAAAGAAAACCACCAAAGTCTTAGAGGATGCAAATACTTTAAAAAAAGAAAAAAAAAAAAAAAAAAAAAAGGTTTTTTTTTGTTCATAAATCAGAACAAACCCTATACTGCACACCTACACAGCTGCACATTCAGAAAAAGGGAGACTGACTGGGCCAAGGGCATGAGGTTTAGATTTCCTGGAAAGTACCAAAGGAGCTCTTTAAAAAGCAGCCATTTATCTTCACCTAAAAAAAAAAAAAAAACAAAAAAAAAACAACCCCCCCCCCAAAAAAAAAAAAACACCTCACAAATTTCAGGACACCAAACTAGAAATTCACTTTGACCCAGTGAATCAGAATCTTTGACTCAGAATCTCCTTCACACACATTGAACAAATCCCACTTCAGAAGAAGATAGGGTCAGACTGGAGCTGTAGTGAAACAGCTGAGCAAATGGGAATTTTGGGTCTGCTTTCTCACATCTGTTTTTTGCCCATGTCTAAGGGGGATGCTGGATGCACCTTTCTCAAACACCTAAGGTCCTGCTCTGCTCAGGGCTGCATCTCAAACAGACATTGTTTTGTTACAAGAATTGAACACTGATTATGTTGAAATCAGTTAACAGGAAAACACTTGCATGAGACAGATTTTCTAAAGGAAGCTACAGAACAATGAGAAAAACAAAGTTTTGTCTCACAAGAAGTGGGCCAGAGCTAGGCAACTGCAGAATATCAACTGCAGTTTGATACTATTTTCTCACAGCCTAAAACTTCTTGTAAACCAAATTGAAATACTGAAATGAAAAGCCTGGGAGTTTATACCTTGATGTAGCACTAGCACTCCTGCTCAGGAGGTCAAAATGAGGAGGTAATAGTTTTAAGCCAGAAAATCTCTTTGGAGGGTAAGATTGTAGTAATTCTAGAGAATTTTTTCATAGCTTCATAGCATGAAAACATTCTGCCATTACATAGAAAGAGAGGCTCTACATCAGCAGTTTATTCCAAGTTATTCTCTTTTGACCTGCCTCTGAGCCAAGCCCCAAATTTAATGTTCAATGCTTGAATCATGCATTACAAGATAAAACAAAGTCCCCAGAGTCCTCCACTCCATTACAGCTATATAAAAATAAAATTATTTCAGGCAGAGAAGTCACAAACAAGCCAAACACAACAGGGCCATAACATGCAGCCTGACATTGTTGGCTCTAAACAAACAAACAATTGCATATTCATTTTGACAAACATCTGAAGAGCTGCACGACACAGAGAGAAGAGTCCAGGGGCCAATATTCATTCCCAAGCAAGTCCATGGGCTTTGGTGGAGTTACTCAACAGGCTTGCAGAGCCATTGTGTGTCTCACTTCCAGCAGTCTCCAAGCACATCTGAATCACATTCTCCTGCGAACCATTTCCTCACCCCATGCACAAAAGCAGCCCTAACATAGGGAGCAGCAAAAAGATCAGGCTTTGTTATCTTTTCTGCCTGCTCCAATATTTCAAGTGCTTTGGGGGCTTGCTAGTTCCCTTGAACAGCAGCCATTCCTGGGTTTATTTGGCATAAATTATACAATTATGTTTCATATCATCACAAGGCATCCGCAAATGAATAGCAGACACCCCCGCTGCACTCAGCCTGTTTAAACAGGATGCCGGCAGAGGAAGGAATGTGTAATACAATGATTCCACACCATTTCCAATGGCAAGAGCCCCTTTACACCTGCATAAATAGAGCTGGGCCAGGCTGGTTGGACAGGCATTGTCTCTTCCAGCTATGTGCCCTGCTGTTGTAGCAGCCATTGCTTTCATTATGGCTTTGGTGTGCTTCTACAGGGAACTCATCCTATACCTGAAGTGGTTAGGTTGTGAAAAGGCAAGTAACAATAGAAAGTAGCAGTATGTTGTAAAGACCTTGCTGGAGCTACACAGTTTCACTGAATAGCACAGCAAAGTTTCACTGAATGAGCATGCTGCTGAACCTGGACCCTCTGGTTTGCCATAGAAGCAAAAAGCAACTCGTTTCAGTTCCTCCACTGTGAAAATTTGCTATAAATGAGAGTTCTAGTGTCAATAGACTACAGATTTTACTGGCCACTCTGTGTCTGAGCTCTGCTTGAACATTTGTGTTTATAGTTCAGTACACAAGCCAGAATCCTCAGCTTTCATTCAGGATCACTTCTGAGGCATTCTCCTTCCTCACATCAGCTCTCCAGAGAGCTTCAGCATCTTTTCTTTTCCTCTCTGATGAGATCAGGCTCAGCTGTTGCAAACGGTGATGTGCTGGAGTCTGGGAATGAGATGGACATCCTGGACATTCAGATGAATCACCTTGGACACTGAGCATCCCTTCAAACCTTGCCTGGTTGCTACCAGACTTTCTGATCTGCTCCTTAAACAGGCCATGGGTGCATTGCTCTTGTTCAAAGGAGTGACTCACCAAATCCTGGGGGGAAGCTCTCAAGAAAATAATGAGGAACCCTTACCCTACTACTACTGTGTAGCAAAAAGGACTACCCCAAAATGTAGCCATGTCAAGAAAAGGTTTTGTGTATAACTTGTCACAAATTCACTGAGGGAGGAAAAAAAATAGAAGAAAACATGAATTATCCAGGCACTTCCAGATGGGAGGATGAGATGCCCCCATCATCTGCTGTCAGCTGTCATTGGGTGGATCTGACGACTC
The DNA here is from genome assembly GCA_039654755.1 of Calcarius lapponicus. Lineage (NCBI taxonomy): Eukaryota > Metazoa > Chordata > Aves > Passeriformes > Fringillidae > Calcarius > Calcarius lapponicus. Next base: position 24,991,982 of record CM077471.1, on the reverse strand, counting down.
TGATATTTAACACAGCCCTTTAAACCAGATGGCGGCGTTAGATTAAAAACTATAAACCTGTTTAAATTGTTTGGCATTATGCAAGGAAACGGTTATGTTTAATTAGAAGGTATTTGGCAACTTGTTAGATTGTAAAATGTTTGACAATATGCCAGTCAGACCCTCCAAGCGATAACAGCAACATCAGACTCGTACGTGTTGTACATTTTGTGCCACATGTGTGGTACATTCTTCAGTGGAGCCATTCCAAAGCAGAATTTAACGGCTGGGGAAGGTGTCAGATGAGCAATGCAATTATTTTGCAAAATAGCTACTGCACAAACAAAGTCAGTGAAGGATTTTTTGAGGCTAAATCCAAGCAGGACACCTGTAGTTTTGGTCCTCAGGGTCTCCCACTCTTACAGTCTCCCACACACACTGGGAAACTCTTTTTTACTAACCCTTGGTACATGACTCAAAGCACCTCACTTAAATCAGACTTTTCATGGCTGACTCACATCCAGTTGAAAGAGATGGACAGACAAAAGACATGATACAGTGACCTTGGCTTTGCTGAGATTGCCACTGAAGGACGAGACACAGCAGGATGGGCAGCAGGACACCCACCCAGGCATGAGAGAGCCATCCTCACCCAGGCATCTCTGCTCAGGTTATCATGCTCCCTGCATGTGCTTTAAAAAGGGAATGTTAAGTGGATGCCAGCACAGTCCTTTGCCTTTTCAGTGGAGGCAGCTGATTTCACTGCATTGAACATGGTGATACGAAAATAAACAGATTGACAGCCCAGTAATTTCACTGATTGGAAATGTGGAAGGAGCAGGCCTTTTAGGGTTATATCAGGTAACACAGTTTCCAGCTAGAGAAGCCTTGTGTATTTTTTTTTTCCTGATCATTCAGAGTTCATTCCAGCAGAGAGAGAAATTGCAAAAATGAAAAATACATTGACAGAGCTGTTCAAAAAAACATGTTTGAAATAGGCAAGTTTTGATCCAGCTTGGTTCAGCAGAACTTTCTGATTGAAACAGCTACACTTTTGGCATGAGAGGAATAAAAGTTAATCATTTTTATTTCTTGCCTTTTGTTCTTTAAATGCTAAAATGCATGTGTCAGTGACAGGGTTCTGATTTGCTATTTGAACATGAATATACACCAGTTACTGCAGTGCATTAATGTGTGCATCCTTCCATATTTAACATTATGTTTCAGCATTGAATGGAACTTATTATCTTGAAGCCACTTCTGAATAAAGACATTTCAAAATATTGGAATTCTTTGCAGACTGGAAATTTTGGTGTTTTGGTCAGCTTTTATTAAAAGCACAAATGAGCAAACTAACTAAATCTTAAAAAAGGTAACAATCTGGCTCAATTTCAGTTTCTCTTTAATTCACTATCCTACAGTTGGGTAATTTTTTTTTAATATTATTTCCTTACACTTTTTTTGCTCAGTAAACTAATAAACCTAATTCCTACCCCTGCTCTAGGTTACTCATTGTGCTGTCAGAAAGTCACTTCAGTGTTCTGTGCTTACATTCTCCACCAGGAAAGTCCTACAACTGGGAGAGTTAGAGACCTTGAGAGATGATACCAGCCCAATCTTCCTCCATTCTGCTTTTAAAGACTTACAGAGGCAGAGTCTCCAAATCTAGGCAATCTATCCCTGTGGTGTTTTTTCCATCCCCTTAAAAAGGTTTTCCTCCTGTCTAACTCAAAACCACCACTGCAGCAATTTAAGCCCATCACTTCTTGCCTTATCCCCAGTGGATATGGAGAAGAGTTCATTACCTCCCTCTTTGCAGCAGTCTTTAACATATTTGAAGACTGTTATCATGACTGTCTCACAGTTGTCTTTTTCCTAGACTAAACAATCCAACTTCTGTCAATCTCTTTCACAGAACTTCTCCTTTCAGTCCTTCTTATCATCTTTATCATTTTCCACTATTTTCTCTTATTTTGTAGCCACTATCACACTGTTCTCTCTCGGCCATCTTGTTGGTTTTTATCTTTGTGATGAGAATCATTTTTCTCGAGGTGCACAATCACCAGCTGGCACAATTCAGGCTTTGGTGATCAGGCACTGCTGTTACACCAGTAAATAAAAGCAGAATGCCATGAACCCACATTATCAGAATGTGGAAACAACATCACCCTCAGCCATAGACTTCAAGGCTCTATGTTAAAATATGGAGAGATTAAATGCAGTCAGTTCAAGCTGAGCATTTGCATGAAAGGCCTCTTTGCTTTGTTGTTTTTTTTTTTTTTTTGTTTTGTTTTTTAAATTTTATTTTCAAAGAAGGATTCTAATGAAAAAATGTTCCAATTAGGTCCATAAGCAAAACTTCTCAGGAAGTTGGTTGCCTTTGAAAATATTGGGAGGCAGAGTTTTCAGGTCACAATAGTGATTTTTATTTTATTAAAATCAACTGTTTGAAAATCTGAAATTGCTGGGAAAAAAGAATGCCTGGCAAGTATGCCTAAGTATATGAAAACCACCAAGCAGGTCTTTAACTTGTGGGTATGCATGCTATTTCCATCTGTGTCACTAGCAACCATTCCAGCAAACCACTCTGATCTAGCATCATAAGCAACAAACTTTTCCACATCTCTTCTCTTCCTAAAAAATACTCCCCAGAATCACCATGAAGTGACAGATCTAACACACCAGGGGTGCATAACATTCGTGCTGTTCTCTGCCACACAAGAACACAAGGTGTCTATTATATAAATCTGGGCTGTTTTCTTCATGCCCCATAGATCTCTGAATAAATACAACTTAAAAGGGAAGATAATTATTTCAGCACAAGTCTTAGTATGGAGATATGGAGCAAGGAGGTAAATATTTATTCCTACATTTATTTCTTGGAAAGCTGTCTCCATAAACTGTTCCAGGCTGCAAATTCCTCTCTGAAAGCTAATTTCAGGCATATCTCAGATAGTTTCAGAGTGTGCTTTTGTTTCAGATAAGGTATAAATGCTTCAGAGATTTATCTGTGTCTCTTCTAAAGGTCTTCAGTTTGCAAAATTAAGCTATAAGTATCTTGACAAGGAACTTCTACACCTGATTTTTTTTCTACTTTTCCTTCCACTGAAATTAGAAGAACAGTATTTAAGATTATTCCTACAGCACTGGATAAAACACAGGAAATGCAAAAGAAAGAAAATGTAACCACTAGATATCGAAAGAGAACATATGGAGTAATGGGCAAATTATCCCAACAGACCTGGTTTAGTGACACCCAAGCAATGGGGTCCAGGAGAAACTTGGTTTAAGACAAGTTGTGCAGGAGGTCCAGCACAGGAGGGTCATGGTGACAGTCTCTGCAGTTCCTTGCCCCTCTGCAGGGCCACGCTGACAGCAGAGATTCTGCCCTTTATTTTTGAATAATGCTAAGATATTGACTCATTCACCTTCTCCAACAATTACTGTTGTTCCAAAAGCTCCAGAGCACTGGTGTGCTCAGAGCAGTCTCCAGTGGGGTTATGGGCAATTGTGACCCATTGTTGTGTCTCCACCCAGACATTGAGCACTCCAGCAGAAACCAGGCAGGCACAGGGTGATCAATCCTTTGGCCAAGCATCTTGATTTGCTGGATATGACTCTCTTAAGTAGAAGTCCTCCATGTTTATGCTAAAAATGAATTCTGTTGGAAAAAAAAGGAGCACCACAGGCCTTAGGAAGAAAGTAAACAAGCCAACCAAGAGCTTTAAATCTGTTTTCTGAAGAATCCTGTCTTGTCTCATGGATGTTGTGTTCCCTCTGATTGCAACATTAGCAATGCTGCCTGGAAATTTCCCTTTTCTGCTGACAGCCTTGTGCTGCATCAAAACCTCCTGTCCTGAGGTGATCTGAGCTGCAGGTTGTCTGAAAAAAAAAAAACCTCCATTCCTTTCTGGGTGTAACTGGCAGCAGCAATGGTAAAAAGCAGGATGGATCCTCCTGATTGCATCTAAATTGTTCCTGCTTTCAGGGATCCACTCTCAGAGATCATCTCTGAGGAGCTTACCAACACAGCCAGCTGGTTTGAGAAGGAACGGTGGGAATTTCACTGGCATTCATATTGTCATCATCACTGTTCAACATTCACAAGGGTTTGAGACCTTTTGAAGATCTCACTCTCTTTGGGAGCACAGAACGCATTAAAAATCATGGTCCCAAAGTGCTTATTATCTAGCTGGCAAAAAAAAAATAAAATAAAGCCCAACCCTGAAACTACAGTGGAGGAGGGTTGTAATTGTGAGACAGACACAGTTCTTTTCTTTGCAATAAAGCTAGAACTGGGGATACTGCATCTGTTAATATAGCACTGACTGGGTTACATACATGGTTTTACCCTTTAGTTTGGATATCTTTAGTTCCTACATGTTTTACTGGTGGCCAGTACCCAGTGCTTCTTATCAATGATCAATTTGGCCAAATGACAGACAGAGAGAAAACTTTCCCTGGCATTACTCATGAGTTCTGCCCTTCTCCTTTGGAACCTCCTTCCCCTCCAGACAGTGAGGCATCTTAAATGTGGAATAGGCCGATTCAATGGGAAGTCAAGGGGAGAGGGCTGGTCATTATCTGTTCACCCACCCCAGTGTCAGAGGAGACTCCTCTTCCTCACAGCTCCTGAAGGCTTTCTGCTAATCAGCAGGACCTTGTGCTTTTCCTCCTGGCATGAGCAACTTTCCCCTTTTATCACATTTGTTGCTGACTCCTTCCAGTCTGCTGCTCTTTGCAGCTGTCTGCCAAAACCAATATTCTCACAGCTGCCAGAGGCAGCTTAGACTGGCACATCATAAAAGGCAGCAAGGGCCATATTTCCAGATTAAAATAAACCCAGCCACTTCAGCGCCTCCTGACAATGTGTTTGACATGCCTGTGCTGTGGCCTCACTCCTTGGCTCTGACAGGACACAGACATGGCCATGGCAGCTGACGTGGGCACCTTGCTCCCCTCTCCATCTGCCCAGCAGGAGAGGCCCACAGGATGACACAGTGCCACAGACCTAATCCTGCTCCTCCCTCACACCTGCCTTCTTTCCTTGGGATTATAGAGGGCTGTAGTTGAATACCAGGCTGTTGCCTCTGGTAGAGCTTCCCTCCTAACATTCCCAGGATTCTATGCATGTATTTTTAATGTATTTATTGCTGACTTTTGATACTGCTAGGAATAGGCAGGCACCTTGGTCATTACAGTACAATATACTTTATTTTGGAAGAAGGTTATTCTCTGTGTCGACCCACAGCTGTAGCAAAAGGGAAGGGCATGTCTACACATTCCCAGCCAGCACTACATCCTTGTTTTCTGACAAAAAAATTATGAAACTGGCACAGAAGATTGCAATTCCAGAAGACAGGAATTCCCAACCCAGGTGGTCCTTTCCCATTTGCTGTTCCAAAGAAAACTTTAGCTCGTAGACAATGTCTAGCAGGAAAGAACTTCAGGGCAAAATAAAAAAGAGCAAGCCCTAGGCAGAACAGGATAAACAGTGCCTGAACTTTCTGCTTTGGGTGAAAAATATGCTCAGGGGCTTTGAAGGTATAAGGTCTCTTTGCTTTTTTACTTAAATCAGTCAGTAAAATCATTTGAAATACTCTGGGGGAAGATCCCAGGGCATGTGTTTATGGGTCACTGAGGGTGAAAACACAACCTTAAGTCATAGGGTAGCAGTCAGTGTTTGCTGAAAACTCACCTTGCAAGGACCCCAGCTCCCTCATGCCCCTCAGCCTGCTAAAAAATGAGGCCACAGGGTGTGGCCCACACTGACCCCTTCCAAGGAGCAGCAGAAATGCAGGGGTGTGTCTTTTATATGTTTCTACTTTTGACACCATTAAGCAGGCACAGTGTTCTGGGGCAAATGCCAGGCTGCCCTAGTGCTTGTTTTCCCAGATTCCTTCCTCACTGCTGGTCTCCCCATTGTCAGTCCAAGTGAATTGCCAGGTTTGCAGCGTCCCTCCCTTCACCCCATGCTAGGATGCTTTAGTCACAGAGGATGGTTTGTAGGGTCAGTGAAACTTTACAGCCACCAAGAAGCATTGTTCCAACCTCTAGGCTGCTACCGTAAGGAGGCTGACATCAGTGCTGCTATGAAAATCAAAATCAATCAAAATCCACCAAAATTTGATCCAAGGAAATTAAAGATTGCACCATGTCTGGAGATAGAAGCTGCTTTTTAACACAGCAATGCTGGTTTATTATATTTAAGGACATTTCTCTCAGGTGCAGTTAATAGATCTAATCAAGAATTCTTTTCGGTCCCCCTCATTCTACCTCTCCCTATACCTCAATTTTGGGGAAAATCTTTGGGGATTGGTGTTCCCTGTCTCTTCTGAGGGTGGGAGCCATATCTTGTGCTTGGCACCTTATCCATTCACAGCATCATTATAAACCGATGGTGGCAATAATTCAAGTATTTTAGTGGATTTTAAATGGTGCAAACTCCCTTATCAGATGTATCTTCCTTACTCAGAGCCATGTAAATTCCTCAGATTTTAACATAGTTATAAAACCAATGAGATGAGTCTCTCTCCAGACGTGCCTGTGTCTCTATTTTAAGCATGGAAGGAGATCAAACATTGCTTAGATTGGATGTCTAAATTTTGCATGGGTAAAGTCAGTGCCAGTGTGAAAGAAAAGGCCCTTATAAATTTCATCTGTGGAAGCCAAGAATATTATGGCTTTTAATCTATCAGCTGCCACTTGTATGCTTCATTAGCAAACAATTTTCTACTCTATTTTTTTTAACTTCTTGGAGCTGTTTCTTAATTTTTGACTGAAAAATTTTCCCATGAGAAGTCAGGGTGTCATCTTATTCAAAATTCTTCCCTATGAAATGGTTGATTTTCCGATGATTTTTTCTTTGCCAGAAAAAATGAAGATAAAATATTTCCCATCAGTGTTGTACTCTATATCAGTCAATGTTTCTCATTGAAGATGCAGCTCTGAGTTTGTTGTCACCTTGTCTTCTCCTCAGCTGAACATTATCTCCCCCAAAAAATTTGGAGGGCAAGCAGTTAGTCAAATGGGATGTCTGGATTCCTTATCTAGCCAGGACAGCAAGCAAAGTTATCTCTAAACATGCAGGGATCTGTTGTGTCTGAGCTGTGGTGTTCAGAATGGAAGGACTTCCACTCTAGGCTGGCTCATCCCTCCCTTTCTCTCATTTTAGAAGACATTTCAGGCAACAACAGCTATAAGAAATTAATCTGAGCCTCCTATGACTGAAATGTTCCAGTGTCAGGATTCTCCTTACATTTGGATGAGAAATAGTTTAAGTCTGATAACACCTTTAATTCCACTGGGGGAAACATTGGTACTCTCCTCTTCCGCTCTGACATGGGATAAAACAAGAATGTGAATTTCCCATGAGTCAGATATTTTTTTCCCATCCACTGGTATTTTTTATGCAGTGATTCTATATGTGAAGTTGTACAAGAAGGAAAGATTGCCAAAAATATCAGCTCTTCCCAAACAGCATGACAGATACAATATATGCAATACAGATGGAAAACGGCACAGCATGGACACTTTTATAGTATGAAGATTCTCAGCACTGTCAAAGGCAGAGAGTGAAAAAACAATAGGCCTGACTTTCCTCCATCTGTCCTGGTGTAAATCAGATAGAAAACCAGGAGAGCTGCACCTCTATAAAATCAAGAAGTGAGATGAACTAAGAACTGGACCCATCACCTTCTAATCCCTGCAATCATTCAAGTTAGCACCATGTTACAGACCAGCTTTTATGAAAGTAAGAGGAGAAATGGGCTGAAGTTTTATGTGGAGATTGGAGGTTTGTATAAATTCCTGTCCTCCCCTTTTTATATGCTTACAGCTTCTGAAAATTAGCAAATATAAGTTACAAAACTAGATATTCTTTCTGGAAAGGGCTGCAGCCCCTTCACATTGAAACACCTAATCACTGCTGTCCAGGTTGCTCCCCATCTTGTTTTTCCCTGCCCCTTATACTACTGAAAACTCTTCCTGATTCTCAGCCTGTTACATTTCTTAACCTACCAGAAATAAGATGTGAAATTTATACAGAAGCAACATAAAAAGATATGACTGAGAAGGAGAGAAATAGCTGTCTGCAAAATCATGACTAGTCTGCAGAAAATGAAAACAGTATAATTATTCACAGTCTTTCAACTCAAGAACAGGAAAGAATAAAACAATTTGGAAAGTTGAAGACAGCTTAAAAAAAAAAAGGTGGTTTTTCATTCAGCTGTGGAAATGCTTGTCACAGGAGCTTGTGGAAAGTAAAGTTTTACAACAGCTCAAAAAGGGGTTTTGGGGGAAAAAAGCCCAAATCTATCAAGAAATGTTAAATGCTCAATACAGGAAGTCACCTGAATTGTATCATACCAGAGCCTGCGGGGTATTCTGTATAAATATGCTGCCTGTACCATTATCCTGGACACTGGATGTGGGCTGCAGGGGGATGGACCATTGGCCTGTCTCAGTGATTGTTCCTGTGTCAGTCCATGAGATGCTGCCTGCTGGGGCAATGTCTGCATCTCCTGCTCTGGGAACAGGAGATGACTGCAGAATCCACATGTTCTTCCAAAAACTTCTCTTGCCTTGTGTTCATCCCCAGACTTCTGGCATTGCTTGCTGCCTACCCAGCAAGCCAGTGGCAGGAGACGTGGCTGAGTCTCAGGTTCACAAGGGAGCTTCCTTCCTTCCTTCCTTCTTGATCCCGTCAGTCCCACATCCTGCTCTCAGCTGCAGAGCGCCTCAAAATCCTTTTGACAGCCCTTGAAGGCTTTGGTCCAGAATCCCAGCATTTAATTGTAGTGCTATCCGAGCCATTTAAATCATGGGTAAAGAAAGAACAAAGTGAAAACTGCTCTCTGAGCCCAGCTGCACATATCATAGAGGGGTTTTACAGCCTAAGCCCAATGGGGCACTGCAAACCCTGGTTGAGTCAAGAAGCCAGAAGATCTCTCCACAGGAGAGAGTGCAATTGTAGTATACAACCCATCTGGATACATGCAGAAGGAAACAAGGCAGATGAGAAGAAATATGTGGGACATAGCTAGGGGATGAAGGCATAAAAACTGGCCCAGGCAGGATTGCAGCAAATTACTCGGTAATACAGCATCATCAAAATGAAATCCTTCTTGAAAGAGAGTAGAGAATAGGAGAGCTAAGGGTCTGTACATGCTGGGGGAAGGGCCAGATGACTGACTTTGCAATGCCTGAAATCAGACATCTGTTAAGGATTGTACGTGACAAACTCTTTGTTGAGAGTTAATGAGGTCACTTGAAATGGTTCAACACAATAAATTTAATGAGGCAATAAAAATAATTAGAAATGGCCTGGCTTGTAAGAGTTTGGATCTGAACTTTCTCCCACTTCAGGGCTATTTGGACTGAAGGCTTTTGGCTTGGCCCAGAAGGAGAAGTGAGGAAGTAAACTGGAATTCATATCTATCTCTGTCTTTTAGATGGTTGGGTTTGCATTCAGGGTAGAGTTTAGGCTGCTCTCATTTATTTTCATGAGGCACTGAAATTATACTACATGTACAAAAACTTCATTGGTTGAGTATGACTAAAGTAACAGATATTTAGGTCCTGTGACACTGAAGAGAACAAAATGCTAACAGGTAGCTGGGAGGAGAAATGTCAATCTAAGAACAGTTTAGCATCAAATCCTCTAAAATTGGGATTTGGCTGTGTAAAATGTACACAGTAAAATTCACCATGTAATTCAATCACTCTTCAGGACTTGCAAATCCATTGGTGTCTAGTCCTTAATTACTATGTTCAATGGCTTGAAAGTTTTTCAGGCTCTGGAATTAGATGACAACACATCTTAGAATTATCTTGTGTGAGGAGATATACCCATCTCACATCCAGAACTCTGCTGTGATCTGGTAGCAGGTACCTAAACATGGCTGCCCAAAGCCTCATGAGCCATTAATACTAGTCTTAAGCAGAGAAAACTCATTTTAATATGATGATGTGTATTGGTTAAAGAACTTTCATGGAGTGGTAGTTCAGATTTCCTGAAGGTAACCCTAGAA